>JAPMOQ010001578.1:5041129-5070817 GCA_026543055.1 Argiope trifasciata | reverse complement strand
ATATATATATATATATAAGGAAATCCAATCTTTATTGATGAAATTTAAATTTTCAAGATGCAGTAAAATCACATTCATACATCTTTCAAAAGATTAGAATAAATTCACATACAAATGAGAAAACGCATAATCAAAATTTTAAAAACAGCTTTGATTAACATTAATTTAAAATTACTAATACATTTTTCAATTAAAATTTGTAATTTTTAAGTTCCTTTTTCTTTTTCTTTCTTTTTTTTAAAAAAAGAAAACATCAGTATATAACTATGTAATACAGCATCAAGGATGGAATGAAGTTCATTGAATAATTTCGCAAACACATAAAACAGTTGCGATGGCTTGGTGGTAAAATGCTGGCTTCGGGACTAGAGGATTGCATGTTCAAAACTCGTTTCCACTTAAAAATCTCTTATTAAGCAAGTTTAGGGCAAGTTAAATCCATTGAAACCAAATGTTTTCTCGTCGATGTGCAGATGGAAAATGATCGTCTCAAGTGTTGGCTTCATGACATGATCACAATTCGAAATCTCTAAACAGTGCCAATTTTATTATTACCTCAGAAAGAGAAAAAAAATAATAAATTGGAAATTTTTCAGTATGACTTTGAAGGAAAACGGAATAACTGCCTCATACTCTACTAGACCACCGTTTAAATTAGAGAGCAATGTCTCTTCTAATAATATCGTTACTGCGCATAATTCCGAAGCCCTGATTATCTTTATTGCAGTTCAAATACTCCAAAAAATCCTTTGGAAACCAGATAATGTGACTTATTGCATCCTTTTTGTATAAATGAAGCACGTCATTATCACAACGGCTATTAAATAAATTGAGATGATATAACGATATAAGTAAGCATATTACAAATGGCGATTTACAGTACTTTAATTACTGGCATAGCACATTTTGAATACCTGATATTAACAATGATTCAATCTATGTTTGAATAAAAATTAGGGAGTTACATCCTGCTTCGCTCCACACAATAGTTTCTAAAACTCTTGTTGAGATTTTTTGGGGCCACTACATGATGTAAACTCGATCTGCTTGCTCACCAAGTAATTAAGCATTTCTGCTAGTAACATAAAATTATCAATACATTCACAATTAAAAGCAAATTATCAAATTGTACGAGCCTATTAGCATCCATTTATCATCAATTACTTTAAAAAAAACATAACTTTCTAAAATTAAAATAGCCTGGTAGCAAAGAGTAAAAATACATAATCCTATAATATTTAAAATTAAATTTATTTCTTTTTCCATGTTTTAATAGGATGAATTTCATTAAAATTAGACAACAGAATGTTAGTATTAGTGATATAATCACCAAAGGTGACAAGTGTTAATAAGATTTCAATTTTGATAAACTACATCTTATCGACTTTCATAAGACGTAGTTTAGATCCAGATAAGATGCAGTTTCAGATCGGAGGTAGATCATATAACTACATCTGATCAACTTTGATAAAGTACATCTTATTATAAAAAGTTACCAAATTACTTTTATCACATTATTTTAAACTAGCCGCTTTTGTGGACCAGTTTGTTCATTCAGATTACTGCATTTGTAGGTTGCTAAATGTAATAATATGGAATGCATTTAAAAAAAAAAAAATCCAACTTGTTATTTGATGAAGCTGAAGAACATGAATTAAAATGAATTAATCTATTCCTGTGAGAATTAAATTCCTGTGAGATTTAAAGATAAAATGTGTTCTACTACGAAGTAAAAGTGAAAATCCTACTGTCCCCCAAAAAAGCCATATTTTACAGAACTTAAATCGAACATTTGTAAAAGTAAATTGAAAGATTGAATGTTCTCTTGAGTAAGTTGTATTTTCTCACAACAATAAGAACATGTTTTAGATCGTACATAAAATTTTAAAAAATTATTAAACCTTTACATAGAATAGAAACTGCTACAAATGTAACTCTTCAAGATTTCTTAATGTATTAAAAAAACTATAAAAACGCTCTAAAACATATGCCTGCATTAAAAATATGTTATAAGAGTAACGGTACTTCCTAATGCCCGACCTCACTGAATAGAGATTCATGGATCAGCTATTTTATTATAGACTGATTCTTATAATTTGAAGATTTTGGCCCGCCCTAACTTAACAAATATGTCCAATAGAAGAATCCCAGGCGGATTAGAAATTTCACAGATCAAAGACATGAATCCAATTTATAATCACGCTTTAACAGCTCATCCGATTATTTCTTATAAAAAACATTATCCATGATTCCATTCTTTGTGGAGGTTGATGCATGTCAAAGTTGATATTTAACAGCAAGAAAGAACTTTCAACTTTAAACTAGTTTGTTTATTTTTTAAGCCTTCTGCTTCTTTTCTTTCGCTTCAGGATTTCATAAAATGGAATTAAATTATGGTTAAAGGAAGTTAGATAAAGCAAAAAATGTATTATACAACAGAGTGCTTTCAACTTTAGTTAAATGTGACAAAATGAAGAGCTGCTTGATACTCTGAAGATTCAAAACGCTAAAGGTCAATCCTTTTGAAGGCATATCGGACATCGGGTTAGACAAGCGTGGATAGGACGATGATAATCTCACACTTAAGATTTCAAAATATAGGTAGATAAGAACTTGAGGTTGATAGTTTTTAAGACAACGATGATAATCGGGTTCAACGACAGCAACCATTAAGATGGTTGCCAAGGGGAAATGGGAAGGGGAATCTCAGCAATTTAACGCTACAAAAAAAAGCGACCCGTACATAAGTTATCCCATGTTAATTGGATGTATTAAGAAGAAAACAATAAACTGTTATGGAGAATGCAAACACGGCTTCTTTTTTTTATATGTATGCAAGACATAAGTCGACACAATAGGATGCAAAAAGAAAAATTACACGTACGACAATTTAAATGATACATACAATTAATTGTAAGGAGGATAGACTCAGGGCAATATCTTTAAAAAAATAACATGGCCTTATTCTTATTGCTAATCAATCATGTTTCTAGAATGCATCTTATTATTTGAGATATGATTTTAAAAAATTAAAATTCTCTCATTAGAATTTCAAGATTTTAAAAACTTAACAGGTGGCATATTTAGGACAGATTTAATTGAATTCCCTATGGTAACTGCCAGAACATACAAAAACAAATTAATTAAAATTTGTTTGATTACCATTTAAAAACAGTTCTCTTAAATGCAGTTCAGTGAAAAACCCATTGACTAAATATACCAACAAAAAAGCAAAAATGCTCTGATTCAAAAAGCATATTACGTGAAGTTTCAGTTGAAACTATACAATTAAACCTTGATACAATTTACGATACACCACTAACTTTGACTGTCTCCAGGGCCGGCGTCCTGGCTAAGAGTAGCGCGTCTTCTCCCTTGATCTGAGTGTCCCGGGTTCGAGTCCTAGTTCGGGCATTGTTGTTCCCATGGGTTCTAAGTTCTATCTGTGAGGTGTATGAAAGAGCCCTCCCCCCACTGTAAAAAGGGATTGTGCAAGCGAGTGTTAAGAGTGTCATCTTCATATGAGCTAAAAGTCGGACTTCTGTCCTCGGCTGCTCAGGTCTTTACCCTAAGAAGCTACTGCACTTCTCTTTCGTTGCAACGTGGATACGACATTGTCAATGTCTTCAGAAATAATGGACTACTTCAGACCTGAAGTAATCAGAAGTAATTTATAAATCTTTCATTAAAAATTCAAAGTGAAACTTCATTACACATTCACTAAGCAGTAGATTGATGCACTTCGTCTTTTCACATATTCCAGTTAAAACAATCAATTGTCAATCTAGTATACTAAGAAAAACAATAAAAGATTTAGTATTTTTCTGCGAATAAGGCCAAAAAAACCCAAACACCTTTTATTAGAATAGTCGTGACAAACAGGCTCCACCCTTTAGCTTTTCTAGACAGTTAATCTTTGGTAAAGAGAGATAAATAGGTAGACATGCCAGGCACAGAACACGAAACGTTTTGGAATTATTTCTTAATTCTTTTAACACAAGTCCTTATCACGTTTTTCCTCCTATTAATATCCTTCAAATACAAATTGACTTTCTAACTGAAAACATGCTTTAACAATATAAGTATTGAATATGATACCAAAATCGTGAACAAACATTTCAAACGATATAACACGATTTGCATAAGCCAGCATTAAATTTTAAAATTGATGCTGGTTAAAATATGAAAGATTAAACGAAATTTTTTCCTCTTGAAAATTTAAAAACATTACACATCTTTCACGCAAAGAAATTGTTATTAGATCAAACATTGATTTCAAGAAAATCACCTAGTATTAGGTCAAACTTTAAAAGAAATCAAACCTTCTGCTATTTTATTTACGGTTATTATTATTATTTTTTTTCCTTACGAAAATTCTTAATGGACTGTCGGCTCACTGTCAGAAAATCACTCAGTACTTTAAAAATGTAGGTGATTAGGACTGAAGCATCATTATTCAAGACACTTTAGAGAATAAAAAGATGTCATTTAGAATGTTAAATCTGATGAAAAACTCATTTTAGAACAAAGTGAAAAAAATAATAAATCCCAAAAAAGGGGGTAAAAAACTCATCAAAAAGTGACAAATTTCTGCTCTAAAAATCTTTTATTTTACATGCATTAACAAATTAGCTTTTTATTGTATATTACAATTGTTAGTATCTACTATACTATTATACCACTTGCAATTCGTAATTAATGACCATCATAACTACGATAGAATTATTGGACCTATGTTGCTTGTACTGCTAGATAATGACGCCTTATGACACACTTGTAGAATTTTTTCGACAGCGTTTGTGTGGATATATACATATGTATCATACGAATAATATTTGACATTCTTATGGAGACGAAATTTATTTTTTTCATTGATCTTAATATATATTTACTTTAACACTTTAACAATAAAGAGTCGGATAATCTCATAGCAAAAATAATCTAATTATCATCAAAATAATTTTTTTAGAACTACATACAAAAACAAAAACATGGAAAAGAACCAAAAAGAACATTCTACCCTCAACAATCACACTAACAATATATGGTACGTTCCATTTATTTCCCTTTACAAAAATCTGTATTCTCTGAACGAATCACATTGAAAGCCCCATAACCAAGTCAGTCACGTAACGGGATGACGAAACAAGCACGTAATGCAAACGCACATTAAACTAGTGGTATACCGTGAAGGAAATGATAAAAAAATGAATATGCATTTTAAAACTCTTCCTTAAAAACAGATTGAATCCGAAATTTGATACACATTTATACACGTTTGCTTACAAGAGCATAAATATATTTCATTGAATGTTTTAATAACGGCATCCAAATTAACACCAAGATGGTCAATTCGTATTTTTAGAACACAATTGGAAACAGATTTATATCCCCGTAGCTAAAACGAAGTAATCAATTTCATCCAATTAGTTCTCTCTGGGTGTTTTTTTAATTACCGTGCTTAATATGGACAGATAAACTCCTCTCAGATGGATTTTTATCAGAAACTTCATTAAAAAAATCAGTCAAATTTGGCCTGAAATTTTTTTTTTTTTTATCTCTAGCTCTATGTGAGGTACTGTTAGCATATAAAAACTAGTGATGCAACATCTTAAGACCAAGTTGTTTTATAATTACAAAATTTTCATTCAGAATGCTTCGTAAGCGAGAAAGTAAAAGTTTTGGTTAAGTTTTCTTACTGAAAGATTAACCTTCGCACACAATAAAAAGCATTTACTCTATATCTTTGTAGTAATAACTGCAAAATAATCATAATCAAAGCGCATATTCTCTATCATTTTTTTTCAGAAAACATTGCAGTTTAAATGCTGCATGTATGGTGAATGTAACAGCAAAACTCATGATTCTCTTTGTCAGCTCAATACATTCTCCAAACAAAGGTTTTATAATAAAGCTAGTAATAAATAACTTCAAATCATCAAATAAAGATAGCGCTGTGAAGGAAAACAGAAAGAAAAACGGGCCTTATCTCCAAGAAAACAGTGACTGAAAAGAATTATATGATAGAAAAGGAAAATATTTCATTATAATGTAAAGTCCAAGTCAAAATTTGAAATGAGCACCGTTTCTTTCTGTTACAAGAATATATACCCCATGTTACTGGAGATAGAAAACCCCACGTCAATGCAGATGATCATCATATGTCAAAAAATTTAAAGCAATTTTTATATAAAAATAAATTTAAGTAGATACAGGTGTCTGTAGCTCAATAGTAGTAGAGGACTGTAGTTTTTAAAACAGTTTATTGTGAAACTCAACAAATATGCTAATTAATTTACTAAGCATTAAATATTGCAACTTTGCATCACAACTTCGCTTAATAGGAGGAAATATAAACAATAAAATAAATCAGAGTATTTCGTCTCCTGCTTAGTAAAAGAACAACTATCTCTGGGTCCAGCTAACACGAGAACCGAGTCTGAATTGAGGGATTTCTTCATTCTCCACCCCAGGAGGAGTTGGCGCTGCAAGTGAGCGTAAACAACAGGGATATTAAAAATACATTATATAAATTTGTCTGAAAACTATATTTTAGGCCAATTTATATAATACTAAAATTTCTTGAAACATTTATATTGATATGAAATCTTATCTCGAATAAAAGGAAATATAAGATACCTATATTTGCATATAGAGCATTTATAGCAGAAAATTTTACATTTAAGGTAATTTAATGAAAAAAAAAAAAATTGGGATAAATTTTTCAATGACGATGATGAGCATTCTAATTTTTTTTTAAGTATCTTTATTTCCTTTTTTAAGATATGATGAAAAATCCGGATAAATTGGAAGCGAACGTAACACGTCTATAAATTATTCCTCAGTTTTAAGATACATTTCTAGTGATAGATTACACTAAGTTTGTTGTAACAAATATAAAATAATGACGAATATATAAGATTTTTAAAAGCATTTCTTGAGACCCTTTCTAAATGCTTTTAAGATTAAATTCATTCTTCTTAAATTCATTCTTCTCTTAAATTTCATTCTGTATTTTTTTTCTCATTTTATTCTTAATTTTACTATTACTTTTTTGTTCACTAAAACCTTATTAAAAAATAAGAAATTTAATAACGTTTCAAAGATACATAACCACAGTTTAATTTTAATTAATCATATATTTATAATTAAAATTTAAAATATAAATTCATTACAATTAGAAAATTCTATTCAAACTTATTTGTGTTCAGTTTATTTCAAACAGCACAATAATAACTGTGCAGTTTTAATCACCGATTTGTTTCAAAAAAAAGTTTAAAGAAGAAATGTATTTATTTATTCACAGAAACTCCCATTATTTTTGTATACTTTTAATACATAGGTAAAAAACTTTTTAAAAGTGCCACAAGAGTTTTTTTATTTTTTATTTTACGCACTAATAAGAAATAATTAATGCAGTTGTTTAAAAAAACACATACTAATTAGCGTTGCCGAAGTAGAACGGCAGAATAAGATTGAGTGATTAGGTATCGACCTGATATCGTGCATCAAATTGATACAATATCACCCGAACGAAAACGGGTCGAGGAGATAACCTATCGGTATCAATGCAGCTCGATAATCGATACCGAGTACCTGATGCTTTTGGTTTGTACAAGTGTATCAATGAGTAATGCAATAAAGTTTACAATAACATTAAAAAATTGCAATCATGGCAATATGAAATAGAGATGAAAGAACTACCAATTTCTACTTATTAAAATAACTGCCATTCTTGTTAAGATATTTAGAAAATCCAAGTCTAGATCTCATAGAATGCTGTCGACTGCGAGTGGTAAGCAGAGACGTAGTCAAATAGCCCATTTCGGTCGCCGACAGAATTAAGTTTCTAATCACCGATTAACCTTTTCATGGGTTCAAACAAAAGAAATCCTGAGGACTACATGTAAGGGTTGTATGAAGGATATTACAAAATTTCTGAATTTTTCACTTTTGCACGAAAGAGGAGAAACTGTTCCGGGAATTTGCCGGAAAGCTGTTGGGAACATCGAGCACAGAGATTTTCATCTGTCTATGCCTATCAAGAGGTTCTTCCGAGAAGCTTGACTCTGACAAAGCCATGGGATAGCGGCTCTACTTGCAGCCCATGATATTCTATGAGATCTGGATTTTCAGACTGATTCAGCGCTTGGGCAAATCCTTGAACATGAAATGCATTAATGATGAAAAGAATTAAATTGGTGATACTTTCATTTCTGTTGTTATTCAGTTACTTTTCGAAAATTCAAACGACGGCAACTTTCAAAGCCAGATGAACACTACAAGGCATTACTGAGGGTACTGCACCCTTTATTTTTCAAAACTGCTGAATCACATATTTAAGGAAAATTTTCAACGAGATGTAACAGTGAAACAATAGTCAGTTCATTCAATTAATCTCTTTCTATTTAGCAAGTGGAATCGATTCTACACCGTTGACGACGCTGAGGTGCAATGAATGACCCTATGGTTGGAAAAAAGGTAAACAGCATAAAAGATATTATGTTGGCTCATAAGCAAACGATGAACGAGAACGATGCCTCAAAAAAAAAAAAAAAACCATTCTCGAAACTCGCAATAACATGAGGACACACGTATATAACGTACGATTTGTTGCGCATGAGATCGGGCCCACATAATCATAATATTAAATTAATTAATTAATTAATATTATGATTATGTGGGTCTTTGATAATATTAATTTTCCAGTGTATGATATTTGAAATGTATCTGACAGTTTATTTTCAGGTAGAGAAATGGTATGGATTACATTTCTAACTTTTTGGGAAACTAATGCTACCACGCATTTCATTCATGCTACGAAACTTTCGCCTCACATCTTAGTCATTTAATTCTGATCTAAAATATCTCAATGATAGTGAGAGCGGTCTCCCTAAGACTTCCACGTATACTTAACATAGAAAACGCTTAACATAACATCGTGTACGAAGTATAAATTGAAATACTAATATAATTAAGCATTTTTAGTGAATATATCTTGCCACTCTTGGCGAGTGTTTTGGCAAT
The DNA here is from genome assembly GCA_026543055.1 of Argiope trifasciata. NCBI lineage: Eukaryota > Metazoa > Arthropoda > Arachnida > Araneae > Araneidae > Argiope > Argiope trifasciata. The sequence continues at coordinate 5,061,790 of JAPMOQ010001578.1, read as the reverse complement.
TAATCCCTGGTATACGGTTAAAAGTAACTGAAAATCGAATTTTGTTTTTAGAACGTTCTTTCTAAACGATAGAAACAAAAATTTGACATAAAACTAGAGTTCTAGCAACAAAATTTCATATCAAATTTGGTGCACTTAAGTCTTTACGTCTTTGGGTCTTCATGTTTCTAAAAGTACTGACAGATAGAGGATCGACATCTTGTTGGATTTAGTTCGAAATTTGACAGATGCCGAGAACCAAATTTTTAATCTACCTAGTTCTCTTCGTTTTGTAGATATTTTGTAAACTTATGTTGGAAAAGACAAACTTCCTCAGAATAGATTTTGCTAAAAATTTGATAAAATGTATAAAATTGGTGTGAAGACAGCCTACTATATTTCATTTTGAGTTATCTTTTACAAGGAGTTCATGACTTTGTCACCGATAGGCAGGCATTTTTCAAAAGTGCGTTTTTTGAATTCAAGGAAGGCTAAAACGTTCGTCAAAATCTCGAATCCGAAATATTTAACGATTACAAACTTCCTTGAACCATTACTTTAATAAATTAATATTCATATTACTTATATTAACATTACATCCATTATTTAAACAGCGTGTGATTCACAGAATAAAGGAAGACTTTTATCTATTCATCTATAGTTCATTATCTTTCTAAACAATAGATCATAAATTGAAAAATGGCATTTAAAATTTACAATTATCAATCTCGGAAAATTTTCTCAGAATTCTTTAGTATGCTTCTTTCAAATTCATTAATTTTACTATTTTAATGATTTTCTGAACAAAACATTATTGTACGGTTGATTTCCTTCAAATTCTTAAAAGTTAAAATTTTTTGTAAAAGCAGGGATGGTATCAGGAGAATGGGTTAGTTAAAACATGGACTGAAATAGCATAAAAAATAGTGATTTGGGGTTTAAATAGGTTTGTTGACAAGTTCTTTGATCGTGTAAGTAAATCAATTAAGGATAACGAGGTTTGAATAAGCAACGCCAAGACATAATGATCAGAGACATTATAACATTACCAGATGAAAAAAAACAGCGTTTACATTACTTTTTGCTTATTTACTGAAAAAATCCATGATGATAATAAAAAGAAATAGCTTATGATGACTCAGGCCACTGAGACATTTTTATAGGCACCACCTTATTTCTCGCGAAAACTGTCACATTGTGCTCCAGGAAGACTTCCCACAGAGAATAAACCTCAATACAAACAATTCATAAATTAAAGGAAATCTTCCTTTTTCGCAAGTGGCAATGAATCGCCCATGAGACGACTCACAGGTACGGTGGGCGGTGCTCCGGCAAAAGAAGAGGCAAACAGCATACAATAATAAATCATTGGGCGTGCTGAGGATGGTGTAGAAGCGGAGGCAACAAGATAAGCACGACTACATTCGCCATTGTCATTTCTTGGACGATGAGCCGGCAGCATCCGGTCTGTGGTCGTTGCTATGTGGGCAGACAGCGTACCTGCGAAGGGAACGAGCAAAAAAAACATCTACCAGATGCCTCGTTAATACACCATTCCAATTCTTTTTTTTAATTCCTAAACACGTCGACGTGCTAATAATCAAAATTTCCGATCTTTACGCTTCGGAAATCAAGAAGTAGATCATTAGAACGATTCTGCAATGAATTTTATCATCATTAAATCTGTTTGAAACAAAAACTACAGTTGATCTTGAAAAGGTAACAAACTCTTGTTTGCCACAGTTAAAAACGAAAATAGAATCTGAAGATGAGACCAAATGATAAAATCAGCACATAAACTTGTTGTTTGATAAGGAATGTAAGAATTTCAAAATTCAGATTTAAAGATATGGATATTCAGAAAAGAAAAACATTTTCATTCTCAGTAAACATTCACGCATAATGAGAATTGTGCAATTTTGCATCGGTGACATAACGAATATACAATAAACTAATTGAACAAATTTGGTACTAAAAATTAGTACACATCCCTTTTTATAAAGTTACTATGTCAAGTTTTGATGTTTTTGTAACCATCTGAGTCATTTATAAAGCTTCGTTTTTTACAAAGATTTAAATACTGAGGAGTTTTTTAAATTAAAAAAAAAATGACAGTGGAATAGAAAAGAATTACATTTATCACGTTATTACCTTTATAATTACATGAGATAGTAAGAAAATATAATATTTTTTACCTTAATGGTAATCATGTGATGTCAATAAGAAACAATACATAAAAAAAATTATACACGCCAAAAAGTTTTCAAATAATATAAATAAATATATAAATGTGCACACATCAAAAACGAAACAACCTTCTTACCTATATATCTAGTGTCTTTAAAGCATAGAATATCTAACTGTATGTAAATCATTTATTTCAAACCATTCAAGATAACTTTATTTTAGAAAACACAAACCATGACAAGAAAGGATAGAAAAATGATAAAACACTGAAATCACATAATTTACATTCCATCGACAAATATTGATTCACTAGCTAAAACTTTTAAAAAATTATCAAATACTTTATGGAACACCGAAAAGGTAACAACGGAAGTATGAAATATGTGTATTGATGGTATTGTTTATAATAATCAATGTTAAAAGCTCTTTCAATTTTAAATTTACCTTTGATTATAAACGCATTTGTTACTTGCAGAAACGCATGATTATATTGGAAGAGAGCAAAACGAGCCGGGGTCACTCCGTGATCCCAAAAACATCACAACGTGATTATTGGGGATGAGCAGGGGGGATTAAGTCATTGTAATTATTTATTTGTCAAAGATAACAGTTTAACTATCAAAACTGGAGTAAATTATTAATCCCTTCCAGTAAAATGAGTATAGCTCGATATTGTTTTTCCATTTCATACAGCAAGCATACTGACGAGCATACTCGTTATGCGACTAAAGTTACTGTCGAATATGATAATAAATTCGGTTTTAAATTTCTAGTGTACTGAATCAGGAAGCACTTTTGCTATTTATGTTAATATTATAGATCACTATCACATGTTGTTTACCGTTAAATTGTTTTTGTATAAGCTATGGTAAAATTGTTGCTAGTGGATTTCATTCTTATAAACATTCAACATCAAATGTCTTATTAAAAGAATGACATGTAGTTATATCAACATTACAGCAAGGTGATCAAGGTGATTGGAGGGTTTCAGAAAAAATAAGCAAACTTTTTACCTGATATTGATAATGAAACTAAAGATAGTGAAATATTACCAAATAGACAAAATGGGCTAAGGGACTAATAAGTGAATTTAGCGAATGCTCCGTTTTCTAATTAGATAGATAAACAAAAGAATAAGTTTGGAAAGAAATAGATAATGTGCCCGAAGTAATAAAAATTCACAGGAGTGCCTGGCATAAATGCGAAAACTTTGTGCAAATCCGAAATCTCTGACGGTGTTTGAAGAAATATTGAATATAAACTTACGAATTACAATCATATTCATATCAATAATATAATTTTAACTAACAATATGTAAAAAATTATAAAATAACTTTCTTAAATAAAAAGATTATTTAACGCACAATTTTTCATTATTAAATTTTACTAAAAGAGGCTTAAAATTTTGATGGAGTGATTTCAAAACTATTTGGGAAAACGAATTATACTAGCAGCATTCCCAAAATCCCGATAATTAAATTTACTACTTGATTTAAAAGATATGTGCCATGTTAATTATTAACTCAGAGTGTTATATTTATATTAGAAGATAACTAAATATAACAATATTGAAATACATATACTGTTTTAAAAAAATAAATCAATAAGTATAAGATTTGAAAATGTCTTGTCAAAGTTCTTTACGAAACAATAAAAAGAAGCTGAGGGTGAAAGGAATGAAATAGGTGGAGTTCACTGCATTCTCGCCCACAAACTCCGTTAGAAGGTTGAACTCGCAAACGATGTCAATGGCACTGGCATTCAAAGGGATTGTTTTTTAGTTTTTTTTAATGAAATGGAAATTTTATATAACGTACGAAGCATTTTCGCGCCAATACGCTGCGAAATTATAAAAGTAAAATTTTACAAATGTGAAATGTCTTAAAAATTTCCACTGAATCAGTTACAAGGATAGAGGGTGGTTTTAGTTTTAGTTTAGTTATATTATCGCCCCGTTTCAAAGCAACACTCAAACTATTTTGGGACGAACCTCATAATTTTGAACCACGGCCAGATGCCGAGGACGACACCTGAGTTAACACCTTTTTATACTAACGTCCCGTTTTAAAGTAATACTTAGGATATTTTGGGGCGAACCTCTTAATTTTGAACCGCGGTCAGATGACGAGAATTACACCTGAGCTAACACCTGCTCTTCAAACTTCCACATCACTCTCAGTTTAGAGGATGGGAGAGATTATAAATTAATTTGAAAATATTTTGGTTAAAAAATCCATTCATAACTATCCCTTCTACTTTTAATGAGATTAAAATAATGCTTTGGTTGGAATACTCATAACACTTCGCCTTTTTCTTTTAAAAGGGATACTTGACTTTTGGATTGTCGAAATTATTCAGATAATCCAAAATACAGTTAAGATTATTACCCTGAGTGATAAAACAAGGTTGCTGAAAAAAAGCAACAATCTGTTAAAAGACTCTTTTCATAAAAGACATATTTAAGAGAGGTTATTGATTACTAATCCCTTAACCAATAACGAATTATGTCTATCAGCGGAAAACAAACTGCAATGATACACGTTGCAATCCGTCCCTTTTAACAGATCATTTCTTTACGATGTTTCGATTATTGTTATTCATGTATGGTTACGGTTTAAGTCAGCTGTTCATCGATTTCTTTATAGATAGCATATTATTAAAAGGTATTGAAAAATCATTGATAATATGCTATGTTTATTTATAAAATTTGTCCTTGAAACTACTCACAATAATGCCTTAAATAGATATGTCAAATAAAGACGATTTGAATCTCTCATTCGAAATAACGTAGCACAATAATATTTTAGGTATCATCTCTTTCTTACTGTTTAAAAAAAATTACTCTCAATTAATAACAACACTGAAAGAAAGGCATTTAATGTCATCGCAATGCACATGAATGCACTACAAGCAACTAAATCAATAGGAAGTATAATTTTAAAAAAATTATTTTAAAATAGTTTCGTAAAATATTTTTTAAATAGAGAAAAATTTATTATTTAATTTTGAAAATAAAAATCTAAAAACGGTGCTTGTGTAATAATGTTTCAAAATTATAATAAAAAAACATTAAAATGCTGATTAATTTTTAATTAAAAATTGAACTCAAGTTTTGAAAAATCCATTTTTAGAAAGTAAGTAGTAACAAATTAAAAATTAATTTTTATTTAAAAATCAAATTAAATTTTGAGAAATCCTTTCTAATCCTTAGAAAGTAAGTACGTTCCAAATTTATTGGTTATAAGTCCAACCGTTAATTCTGAAGAGAGTTTTGAGATTTGCAAATAATATATCAACAATAAATATTATTTTTTAAAAAACATATAACAGCTTTTACTCGGTCAATGTTATATAACCTTTCTGATTCAAGAATACAAAGATTATATGAACTACAATATGATTTCATTATCAATTAAAATAGAAGCAGATTAAAAGGTATGAACAAGATTGTAATAAAAGCTCTAAAAGGATTACAAATTTTCACATCTTCTTCAAAGATAAAAAAGAAGTTTAGAACGAAAGCAAACTATTTCGCTAGGGGATAGAATGACGCTCTTAAAATGAAATAAATGTATTGGAAATACTCTCAATTCTTATAAAAACATTTAAATGTTTCCTTTCAGTATTTTCTCTTTAGATTGAAATGCTGAATAACTGAATTTTTAAACATAAATAACATCTGCCTTATTCAAACAAGAAATGATGAGTCATTCAAATGCCACACACAATGTGCAAATTTTGAAACTTTTTCTTTAAACTGCGCAAGATAACTACTTACACATTTCAGTACTGAAGGCAGATTCATCAAGAATTCAGTTTCACGAAATATGAAGAAATGCGCATTGCATATACACAACAACAGTTCGCCATATTAAATTAACAAAATATTATTACACTTGAATACGATACAATCTGCGTAAGAAGATTAATAATCAATACTCACCTAAAGTAATACATACCATACTAAACTAAGTATACACCTGTTATACTTAGTTTCTTACAAAATAAAATCATAAAATGAACATAATATACAGGGTGATCAAGAAATTTTGGTCAAATTGAAAAATCATAAAAAACAAAAACCATAAGTTATTGTAAAAAAAAATGCCTTTAATTATTTATTTTAGAACTGCTAATGTTAATCTTATTGTGAAATCATTTGCGCGTATCTTGCCCAAATGATTCTTCGTTTCTCGTTAAGCATTTGCATGTGCTTAAGGAGTTATTGATTGAATAACAGCTGTGAAAAGCTGTTTAAACCATGCGGAAAGAAATCTTTTCGCCCCATTAAAAAAAATCTAAGGATCTTTAATTTGAAAATTGCATGATCTATTTTTAAGAGCAATTAAATCCTGCTCATCCAGACCATACTTAGCGCCAACTATTGGATGCTGAGAAATAATAAGGCAAAATAAAAGTTGCTGGGCCAATTGAATAATATGTAGTATCGAAGAAACGTCATTATCCTCAATTTTTTACATAATTTTATAATGTATACAAAAAATCTATAATACCCTGCAATTATAACTTTTAACTTGAAGAAGAAATTTTAATTAAAAAGAGGGGGGAAAGTAAGGTGGGTTGCAAAAATATGCAAAACAAAAGATTAATCATTAAAAAAAAATAAGAAGAAATGTATTTTGTTAATGTAAACAAAAATAAAATGAAATTCTAAAATATAAGAAAATTATCCAGTAATAAAGACATAATTAAAAATATGTTTAAATTTCGGAGATTTTAAGAGAAAAATACTAAATCCATTGTCAGTCATTAAATTGTTTGTAAATGAGTATGGTACTGAAAACAGGATCTTAAATAAGAATCAAATGTGTTGCCGGTGACTTGGCTTAAGGCCTCTTCCCTCACCTCTAGGCGTCCCAGGTTCGAATTCTGGTTCGGGCAAGGCTGTACTTCCCTGGTGTTCTACCTGTGAGCCCCCCTGTAAAAAAGGGGTTGTGCAAGCGAATGTGTGCACGTGATCACTTGAACTAAAAATAAGACTTTTGCTCTCGGATGATCAGGGGTCTTTACCCTCAGAAACTACTGCATCCCCTTTTCATGGTAATGTGGACACGACATCATCATCATCAAAAGCATTGACAAGAAAATTGTTGAAAATCTAGATGAACGTCATCTGATGATGTAGAGGTATTTGAGGTTAAATTGTATAGTATATTTATAAATTTAGATAAATATATTCTACATAAAAAAGTCGATAACTATTTTGCTCCAAAAATGTTCACTCATAAAACTTTCAAATTACATCTATTCGTTATATATATATATATATATATATATATATATATATATATATATATATATATATATATATCATAAAAGAAATATTATATTAAATATTGCTGAAAAAAAGTTGATAATTTATTTTTTCATTTTTATATTACACCAACTAAATGTTAGGTTAATGAATGCACAATTTCTTTTCAATGTTTATTTGGCATTCTAATTATTCAACATTTTGCAACAATATCAAAATTCCATTAAAATCCTTAAAGCCAATTCCGGTGGTTTTGAATACAACAAATGCAATATACACGTCCTACGGTACATATTTAAAATTACATAATAGGATTATCACGGGCAATTAAATTTTAAAAATTCATTAAAACAGCTTTTACATGCAAAGCATGAAATTTTCAATTTTATGCACATACAACTGCACGAAATAAAAATAATAACAATCATATTATATGTTCTGAAACTTGTTCTTCGAATATCTTTAAACAAGCCTTTCAATATCTTTCCCAAATAATTTCAATAGAAGAAAAAATTCCAGCGTCAAAATAAGATCCATAACTGCAAATCGGCGTGCAAAATAGGTGCCTAAATAACATGTCATTATAACTGATCCTAAACCATCACAGCAGAAGACTCAACCAAACGAATAATTTTATTCTAAAAGTGATGGTTAACGGTTGGGCATGTCTTTCTCAATTGTTCGACGCGTCTGCCGAGCATGTCATTACGACTTGAAAGTGTTTATACCCTGGATAAATAACCCCACGCTTTGTCGACCAAGTCTGAAAAAAGCTACCAAGCCATTTAACGAAAGCAAATAAAACAAACATGCTCCACAATACAGTTTCATGCAGACAGAATCCTTGATCCCATTTTCTGCCGGTAAATGCCCTTTTAAATTTACTTTTGAACTCGAATTTTTGCTTGCTAAGCACTGATATATAAATAGTCTTGAAACGGGTTTAAAATAATAGGTACGTTCAGAATACGAGTAAGAGAGGGTTAATTTGAAAATCAAAAGTTAGTTTGAATATAATTCCTTTGCTAATGGGGAAAGAAAAAGAAAGAAAAAAAAAACTTTGCTATAAGAAACTATTCGACTATTTTGTTTTTAAAAAATCAACATATGTAAATTCATTTTCACCGTTTTAGCTTTTTCTTTTCCCTCAATTTAATTTTCCTCAAGATACTTAACAATAATGGTTAAGTTTGCTATGCTCATTATAATACTTTCTAATTCTTAGGTCACTAAATAAATCGATATATCTAAAGTTTATAACTAGATTCAACTAGCTTTGTTCTAATATTCATTATTTTAACTTGATAGATAAATTTAAAATTAACTAAATTTCAAGTGATTAAATGCATATTTTTATCAATTAAATTCAATAAATTATTTTAAAAATTTGAGAGCTATAACTTCTTTGCACACTCATATCAGCAGCTTAACATAAGATGGTTCAGACATCAATGACTTATAAATAAATAATCCAAATGAACGGAACGGAAAAAAAAGAAAAACGGAAAATATATATATATATATATATATATACATATATATATATATATATTAAGCTGCTAATTTATGTCTTAAAATTTTTTATAGTAAAATTTTACGCAAGTACGGCTGAGTAAGTAGAGTTAATATAAATATATCAAGTATTATTTTGGAGAATTTTAGGATACAAATAAAATAAATTACACATTTCCGATTAAAAATATCATTGCGTCTGTTTTCATTTTATTTCTTATGTATTATTTATTATTTTTGTGTATCTATAGTTCTATCTTAGATATATTAAAAACAAAGCATGTTTTAGAATCTACGATGTCTGCCTCTTTTCAGATCATAAAAAAAAAAAAAAAAAAAAACGAATTCTTCTAGACTAAAGATCTTTTTACTCTAGTCGAATCCGTTCAAGAAAAAGTCATGAAAAACGAAAACAGTACTTTAAGTCAACTTTGCCCTCTTTTTATACTATCAGAAGCGCAAAGTTTAAAAGATCAACAATATTTACAAACGAAAGAGAAATACAAATTACATAGAAACCAAAGAATACAATAATTTCTTGAATAGTAACTGTCTTCTCCCACAAAGAGAATACGTTACCAAGTAAACTCCCACGCCACCAACGTTTTCCCTCGTAAAGTAGCCTACGACAGCCAGGTCATTATTTCATCCAGTAAAGGTCATTTTCATTTACATTTAAACGGTTTTTCAGTCTGTTTTTCTTTGTTTCGTTTTATTTGGGTCAATGGTCTTCGTCAAAAACAAAAGCTGCACATAATTCCAAAATTCCAAAAAGAAGCTCAAAAGATTACACATTATGACATCTATCCGAATTAGAACAAGATTGTGAAGTAGCCTTGCTATCAAATTCCGAAAGATTTTACTGACAAATAAAATTAAGACTTATTTTTAAAAATAGCCTTTCGCGATTAGTAGAAGTAGTAGTAAAAGATTAGTAGAAGTAGTAGTTCGAAGCAGCCTTGGTATCAAATTCCGAAAGATTTTACTGACAAATAAAACAAAGATTTATTCCTAAAAATAGCCTTTCGCGATTTTGGAATAAGGATTCTCAATAGTGTAACATAAATTTATCCATTTTTTGATAATGCAGAAAGAATATAATAATGTATACATCTTTAAACAGATTGAAATAACACACAAACATAGATTGTACTTAGAAACTGAAATTTAAGGATGTTTTAAAAAATAATATTGGTTTTTACTTCCAATAGTATGGCACTATTTCTAGTAATTGCTTACTCGAATATTTATTCACCAGAAATTCCAAATGACATTTTATAAATTTGGTATTACATCATAACAATATATTAACATAAGGCGTCCAGGTATCCTTAATTTATAAACGAATAATCCAAATTAAAAAAAAAAACTATAAAGGAAGATAGATACAACAAAAAGAGTTTTAAAAAATCTTCAAAACAATTCAGTTTTCTAAGTTTTTAAAATATAATCATCTTGTGAATAACTGCTGCTTAGTATCACAACTTATCATAATCTTTGAATTACATTACGCATGATAATATCAAAGTCAAAAACAATAAGTTGTTGTAATAGGCTCTTTTTAAACATCATTATTCGTAGATGGCTACAAAGAATTTCAGAAAGATTCACAATTGCGCAATGGAAACAGAAATGTTATTACTACAGTGAAGCTACAGTGACAAATCACCAAACCAGCTGAAACAATCCGAACTTTTGACTTTTTATTCCCATTTGAAAAATGAATAGACTACAACTAATCAATATCTACAAAAATTCCCAAGTTTTATTTTTAAATATAATTCTTTTAATTTTTTTACAGCTAAGGGAATTCATACTTTTCACAAAATTCCTCTATTTTAAAATGATCAAAATAAAATATTTTACCATCTATGATAAATGTTTTACCCTTATATTTTCAGAAACTACAAATATTAAAACGACTTAATAATGCTGTTTTTGCAATCAACTTGATTCCTATTTTTAAAATAGTTATGTGCCGACAAATAACAATGAAAAAACGATAAAAATTATCACTTTTTGAAGGAACTAAGATTTGAAATAATTCAAATTTCTATCTAAAACTATTATAAAAAATACTTTAAACGCCTCATGTAAATTATTTATTAATTAATAAAATTAATTAACAAGTTGAAATGCTTTTAGTATTAAGTTCATTTCTTTTTTAGAATTCCATAGGCATTAATAAGGGATCATTGAGACATATATATATTTCAGTGCTTAAAATAAGTGTGTGTATTATTAAAAAATATAGAAAGACTTATACTGAAATTAAACTAATTCCTGTTGCTAATCAAACGCATTGTTTTCAAATTAATTAAATAAAAATCCTTATAAGCATCTAAATTTTTGAAGGAAGAAACAGTGTTAAATAAATCTTAATATTAAAAATATTTTAATAAATCCTGATTATAAGAAATGGCGCTTTAAAAAATTAATTAATACGTACCGATAGATCGCACATGATGAATATCAGCTACATCAGTTAAGTAACTATCTTAATCAAAATGCTACACTCTCAAATTTCATTTTCCTGTATAGAACTGTCTTACAAATTGGAATGTCTAACGATATCATAGATTACAAAAGAAAAATCCTCAATTCGTATAAAATTTTTTTATTCTATTTCAATTCCGAATCAATTTATTCCAAAACTTTTTTTATTACATTATTAAATTCTAAATAAGAATATATTAAATGCCACAGTTTAGTACGAAATTGGCAAAATCGAATACGTCAGCTCTTGCTGAATAAAAAATAAATAGTTTGTCTAAAAAATAAAACGAAATTCAAATATTCTCCTTTCAAGGTTTAAAAAAATAATGGCAAACTATAATTTATGGACAATACCGAAATTCGGATTTCTCATTATCTTTGAAACTTATACTTTTACAAACTTCTCCATCGTAATAAGTTCCGATAATAACTTCATTAGCTGATAATGATAGAGCGTTATATTACAAATATCTTGCCACATAGACATGCAATTCTATTTTTATATAGTGTCATGAATAAAAAATGTGAGAAACTTTACTGTTCGGGGGAAAAAATTCTTTTAATTCGTATCAAGCATTGCCAATAAATCTTACTTCGCTTTTTAAAAAAAGATTGTGTGAGGAAATTTAAATATGAATGATTAAAAACACAGACAAGAAAATTAATTTTTTAAAAATGGCATAAAAAAGAGCTAGGATTGAAGTCAAGATAAAAAGAAATTAGTAAATATATACCTGGTAGATTATTGTTATAGTTAGATTTGTGGTATGCCATTCATATAAGTAGGTAGCATGAAAGTTGTGTCTATTTATAAACTGAAGCAATCTGAAAGAAGAATATTAAAATTAATTATTTCAGAGAATAAAGTACTTAATTAAAGAATTTGTAGTACACATTAAAAAAGCGTTGCAAAAACTGAAGTGAAAGAAACTGAAATTAAATATATCCTATTTTTTTAAAAAAATTCAAATAATAATAATAAACTTTTTAGTTTCGCAACATGACTAAAATTTAAATATATTTTCTAAATTTTGGATAAGAGGGCATTTTATCTATTTTTTCTTGTTTAAAATTTTTGAACGAAATTAAACCATAGATCTCAAAATGCATTACACAAATTATATACCGAAGTATAATTCATTATACAAATAAAATGTTCTTTTCTACATAACCTTTCAATTGATTATCTTTTTAATTTAAATTTTATTTTCTTCTTATAATTATACAAAATTTGGATAGAGATAAAGAAACAGTGAAAGTAAAAGAATGCAGACTAATCGCTAATGATGTTAAAACTTCATGTTTAAAGATAATATCATTCAGAAGAAAATTTAGCTGAAAAAAAAACATTAATGATTAAAAACAATACACACTGCTTTTAAAATGACTCTATAACTTATACATTTACTGGTAAAAATATAAAATTAAACATTAATAGTACTTTTATTTACAATGATTGTTGTCAGACTACTTAAAATTCTGCTTGTACACATATTCTTAACAAATATGCATGTACTTTGGGAAATTAGAATGATTAAAGCACTATACGATTCATTTTATGACAGAGTGCGTGACAAAATTTTACCAGACACTCTAAAAAATAAAAAAAATAAAAATGCAGACTAGCTATTTTGGTTGTTGGCAGTAGGAAGCAGCACTTAAATATCAAATCCATTATTCTGCTTAACATATTAGATATTAGACATTATAATAAATTTGGCTGGCGTCCTGGCATAGGGGTAGCGTGCCTTCCCCGAGATCTGGGCGTCCCGGGTTCGAGTCCCGGTTCGGGTATAGTTGTTATTCTGTGTTCTATCTGTGAGTATTGTGAATGTGCCACCCTGCAAACGAAGGTGAAGCATGAAATAGCTAAGTCGTACTCTTGACCCTAGTTGGCGCTACTAAAAAAACAAGGGCGCTAATTCAGGCTTAAATCGTTGACAACTTTCTGTCAGCAGGCTTGTAAAGTGCATAAGTAACAACAACAAAAGAATGAATTAAAGGCTATTGGAATATGATGAATAATATAGGCAAAAAATTCTGAACAAAATAACTTTTAACTTTTTCCCCTTTTTCGAACAATTATGAACACTTTTTTATTTGTTTGTTTATTAACAGAAATGCAAAGAATTCAAACATCATCATAAGTTTTCCCTTTCTCAATAAATTAATTGTCATGATATTTCAAAATGATTTTGAACACTTTAAAATAAAAGCTTTTATTTCTATGGGGAAAAAAAGCCACCAACTTCGCAGGAAAAACATTTTAGGTATATGAATTTTATCCGGTAATTAAAAAAGAAAGTCTGGGTCGATTTATAAATCAAACTGTAAAAATTCCTTTCACCCTTTACAACTACGGACAAGGAAGAAAGAATTTCAGAAATGTCCATGAAATAAAGGGTGCGAAAAAGTATTTATTCAACCGAACGTGATGTTTGGGCATGCGACACACAAAGCCTTTACGTGGGCGATGTCGAAAATTCCTTCACCTACATTACATCACGATGACTTTGGATGCGTTCCCACCTCAGCGCAAGAGACGAATTAAACACACACACACAGCGTCTGAATGAATAGAAAAATGTATCAATCGTTTAAAGCATGTGAAATAAATTCGAGTTTGTCAGTTCTTTTTTTCACGAACGGAGGCAAAAGACACGGAATTTTGATTTATAATCCGGCAAAGCGCAAGTGGCATATGCCTGAAACAATGGGAGAACGGCAAGTGCGCAACAATAAGGATGTTTTCGATCCATACTTGGCCGAAAATACAAACAATGCAATTTTAATGAGCACATGTGATGGATATTTTATCATACAAATCCAAAATAAAATATAAATGTAAGAAAACCTGTCTTGTATGCAATTTAAATAAAAATTTACTTTTTTTTAATTAAAAACAAAAATATGGTTGTATACAAACTGGATGTGATTTTAGCTTGTTCTAAAAAAAATTATAAATCTAATAAAAATTTACAATGATTACAAAGAATAAACCAATATTAATGTTATATTTACACTAAACTCAGTGGTACGACAGCCCATGAGGACCAAATCCTACAATGCCCATTTCTGCTTTCTTGACCGAGAGCCCTGGGGTGAAAGGCATACGTCCCAGTTAGGCGGTCAGCCTAACTCGGCACCCCCAATGTTTAGTTCCTAAGCATGCTCAGTCCTCAGTTTATAGACTCACTGAAGGGATGAAAGGCTGAGTTGACCTTACCAAGTCCGTGGATCGAATCTTTGACCTGTTGGGAGACTACGCCACCTCTCTGCAAATGTTTAGTTTAGTTGTGTCAATGTCCTGTTTTAATGTAACACTAGGGCTATTTTTTTTTCATCTTATACCTTTAAACGAACAATATATATATTGGAAACGGCTCTAACTATTTGGATTAAATTTTATATTGAAATAGGATTTTTCTTTTTTAAGTTCATGTATGCAGGTATCTTTCCTGAAAAATAAAAAAATGTGATTTAAAACAAAAATATTTTTTATAACTAAATATTGACATGTGGCCATATGTGACCTACATTAGCGTATCACAGATGGCGTAGTGATTAGGGTTTCGGATTCATGCATTTTTATCATGTTCGATCCTGCGTTTGTAATTTAATAAGATTATATTTATAACTTTAAACAAGTCATAGAATAAGATTTTATAAACAATTTTACAAAAAAAAAGCAAAAAGAAGTTTGATTTTCCAGATATTGAACCTAAGAAAAGCACAGCATGAAACCCTTCTTCCATTAAACTGCTCACCTTAACGCCACTTGATGTATATTTGCCATATTAATTGATGATCATTTTTTATCTCACAACGCACAGTAGAATCTCTGGAATTCAATACTCAACTAACGACAGTATCAAAATAATCGCATAAATTTTAAATTTGGATCTATAATGAAGAAAATAAGTATAAGATTATTAAAGAGGAGTTGAAGATTTGAGTGAATAAAGATAACTCTGCTTTCAATTTACACATATTCTTTCTCTTGGTGGTGATGAAATAACCGATTATATCTCGGAAAAGGAAAAGGATGATAATCAACAGAGGGAGAATGAAAACGACACACAGGTCAAAAAGTTACATGTTGGAAACAGGCGAAGATTTTCAGACTTTCTTAAAATTGGCCAAGTAATGCTTATATCTGTAAGTGCATGAAGTTTATGAAGCTTTTGAACTCCAGTGACAAACTCGTAAGCGTCTCAAAGCATGGTCCGACAAGCTCTAAAAAATATATTTCACTATAAAGATTTAAATTCTCTAGGATAGCGAGTATGCCTTGTTGCTGTTTCAGAAACATTCTACTGCATCTGTAGAATAGCAGTTTTGTGAGAATTATTGAATAATCCTAAAATTAACATCTACAGACATTGACCCAAATTAAACTGGAATTAACGATTTTCCTTGAAAGAAAATATATAACAAGAATGAGTTTCAGAGAATCGTTCAGTCCATTGAACATGAAAGGTTCAAGAGAAGAAGAAGAAAAACTTTTATTTTCTTAAAACGCAAAGGAATGCAAAACCACGGAAGTAACATTTCTATGACCGCCAGGAATTGGTGAAAGTTCCCACGAATATAGACATTAAAAAAAAGTTCGATGCAATTGAAAATGGGAGAAGGAAGCACATCTGTTAGTGAAAAGATGTTGCAATAGACTCCAACCGCACTTTTCCATTGAGAAAGTAGCCAAGTGGAATAGCTCGTCGAGCACCATTGATTCACCAACTATGGACGCTTCACTAACTTCCATCTCCCTTCAAGGTGCATTTACAAAATGGGCTTCAAAAACACATCTGTTGAAGCAACGCTTCTGAAAAATATGTAACGGAAGAGCGGTTGCAAGGAAGCTAAATCAAGCGAAAATAGTGAGGTTGTTTACAGAAATATGTAAACATGAAGACAGGCATCATTTTGTAGGCTCATGTCATTCCGTTGTTAGAAGTGATCGATTTTCCTCATCTTCCTCAGACAAAGATTAGTCATACTACATGCTCAAATCAGAGATAAATGCGAAAAGTAAAAGAAAATAAGAATCGGTTAAGTGAAAACAAAAACATGTCAGACTAACAAACAGTAAAGTTAAACAGCAAAAAAAAAAAAAAAAAAAAAAAAAATGTTGCTTTGAGAGAAGAAATTTTTTCTCCTTTCATGTATGTATACTACATGTGATTTACTAATCTGAAATCAGAATACATTTTTTCACAGAATTATAATTAAATAACAATATTTTATAAATACTACTTTATCGCTGCACATAAGTATACCACTGTTTTAAAATATCCCTCTCTTTCTCATCTTTGTCATATTTCGGCCAAGATAAGTTATCAATGAGAGCTACACAAATTGGCATCCAAATAATTAAAATATTAAATTATACTTCTAGGCATAGTTAAAGATTGAAAAATTTAATATTCATTGATATAAAATATAAAACCATGATAATGTAACATTTCAGAATTTTTTGCAACCATTACGCGCATTAATTTTTTTTTTTTTTAAATGAGTTGTGTCTGTTGAGTATGAGCTGACACTGATACAAAAAAGCTCATTAATCATAGAGCTTTTTAAACAAAAAGAGCTTTTTTACTTTTTAAAGAAAGTTGTTTAATAAGAAGGTATGTGCACACTATTTTTGACTTATTTTTACAAAATAAATCATGACAATTGAATTATTAATCTAACAGCAAAGCTTATATCATGCAGGAATTCGAAGAGCAACAAACTGTTTTAAATAAAATTTCAACTTAAGTTCAAAGATTCAGAAACAAATAAATATGCATCGTGTATGAAATTTTTTAAAAACAACATTCAGAATTCATTTAAATAATTGTTTAAAAATAAGGTTAATTACTTTATCACATGAATTCAAAAATAGTGTTTGTTGTCTGCAATAAAAAAATTACCACTGATACACGAAAAATTCTATACTTATTTCTGAACCTTTACATATCCTTTTTCTGATAAGAAAACGATTCGCGAGTATAAATCAGCACTGACAGATCAAAAGTACGTGGAAAAGCATCAACACAACTAAATGCCATTTCCGTAAAATATGTAATGAGGCTAACTGAATTTAAGCAAATTTGCACATTGTTAAAGAATTTGCGAAAACAAACTTTACAAATAAGAAAAGTCTACGCGATAATTTCGCATTGACGCAGTTGGAGCAACTACATTATCTCTTTTTCAGTTACGAAATTTATACGTGTTTTTTCCCCCTGCTTTATGGACAAGATCCAACAGCTGAAACGGCATTCTTATGGAAGATTCTAATTAAACCTTAAATCATTGCAGAGATTACAGAAATACAGATGTGAGTACACACAGTTCCGCAAAGACTCATAACAATCATAATAACTGTAACAGAAATGAAATCGCTTACCTTAACATTTCACCTAGAGTCGCGGCTGATGTAAAAAATGGATATTTCATGCCATGCATTTCAATTAGGTCAGTGTCACGTGCACATACGCACCTTGGAAAATCACATGATATGTAAAACTGAAATAACGTCTTAACGTGGGTACGTGAAAAAAATATGAATCCTCAAAAATGATAATGATCTCAGAAAAAAGATGTTATTTCAAAATGAAGTAGAGGATGTGAAGTAATTTATAATATCATTAAATCTTCCAGTAAAAAACCTACTTAATAACGTCGAAAAATTTAACTGTTATCGTTTTTCTATGAAATGTTTCCTTTTAATTTTCTATTAATACAGAGAATATACGTATAGATCCTATTAATAGGCCGAGATAGCCTGGTTGGTAGGGCATTGGACTTACAACTCTTAGGCTGTGAGTTCGAATCGAGCAGGTCGAAGAGTGTGGTGACTGGCGCGTGTGTGAATCTGGCGTGGTCACAAAGCCCTCCATGTCGAAATTAATACCACTGGGGATACTGGATCAGAGGTGATCATTCTCTGATTCAGATCTAAATAACGATCTGTGGATGAGTGAATGAAATGTACGAATGAAATCCGCCCCATAAAAAAAGGTAGTGATACGTGAGTAGGTAAGTCGTACTCTTGGTCCTAGTTGGCATTATTGAAAAAACATGAGAAGCTCAGTCGGCTTAAATCGCAAACAGATAATTGGAAACAGGCTAGTAAAGTGCCATACGTCATAAAAAAAATCCTATTAATAAATGAAAGCTGTATTCAAAGAAATGAACTAAGTAAAAAAAGCAGATGTTTTTAACATGCTTAACAGGTGCTTATGGAAAATGTGATAATCACAATAATCAATTGATGACTAAATACTGAAGAAAATACGAAATGTTGTTATTCCATAAATTTGTCCGTATTTTTATTATTTTAATCTAACAGTTATTCTTTAAAAGAAGAATTTTGTTTATATTCTTTTTATTTCCTTCAAAATAATAATTGCAAGAGAATACCTTAAAGAAATATTAATTTAAATACTGTTAATTTTACAGCCATAATGTAAATGCTTTTATCTGAATAGTATATGATTAACTGCAATTATTTACTGTTAATTCACAAATATCAAAATTATTAGTTTAAAAAATAGTTTAGAGATAAATGGAAAAAAATTCTTTATTTTTTAAAATGATATTTACACAAAATTTGAGATTAAGAGAACATTCACAATTTTTTTCCACATTTAGGATCGTTTAATACTCAAAATAAAAAATGTCTGAATTCAATTAGTATAATTAACAAAATCAAGTAACCAGTTTCCCCAGTCACGATAAGTGGTCTGATTTCTTCGTTTTTCTTTTTTATTAAAGCTCATGGCATTTAGCTATATCAGTAATGGTCAGCTGTTCCCGATTAGACCAATTTTTGGCAGAAATATCAAAAATACTTCACCGCATATTCTATATGGGGGGAAGGGTTTCCCAAAAACAATTATTGTATAAATATTTTTCATATGAACAGCATAATTTCTAAATACGTCATTAATACCGCTGCCTTCCTCTCCCTCCAGATATAATAAACGCACACACACAAATATCCTTCTAATCAATTAGCCCATCTTCAAATATTACAGCGATTTTGCAAATTAATTTCGTAACTTTGGAAGTATTACAACCAATCAAAATGTGCTTTGCTTATAGTGAAATTTAGATTAAAAGTTTCTTTCGTAGTGATAAATCGTAATTCATTAAAATTAAATGATTTAGCTAACAGCCAGTTTTTTTAAAAAAATATTATATTTAATCGTTGGCAACCAGTGTAACAGGCATTCATGTAATTTCTAATTGTATAAGTGTTTTTTTTTTTCTGATCTTTGATTATTTAACTTATCTAACTTTTTCAAAAAGCGATTAATACCACTAAGACTTATAATTTCCTATCAGTACTTTTTATTGCGTTTCTATAAAAACAAATAAACGAAATACATATAATTAAAAATGCAGATTTTAAATGTAAACTTATTTAACCCTTCTAAAGAAAATTTTAACTTCTCCGCATTAGGTATTCTTTATTCAACAAAGGAAATAAAGAGTAAAAAAAAAAAAAAAAAGAGAAAAAGGAAAGGAAAGGGGGGGGGGAAGGACTTGACCATCTTTGGGAATTTCCCCTTACATTTCAAAATAAACTATTAACACTAATTACTACAAAGCATGAAATGATTTTTCTGTTCAGCAGTAGAGTACAATTAAGGTTGAAATAAAGATTTTTATGTCCCTTAAAAGAAAATAAGAACCGGAACTTCAATAATAATAATATCAGCTTATACAGAGAAAATGTTTCGAAATATATTAATAACAAAAACCAAAAAAAAAAATAAATAAATAAAGATATTATTCAAACTTTTATAGTTAATAAATTATGTGATTAAAGACGAAAATGTGATCAACTAAATAAGTTAAATTTCGTCAGAATGAAATATATATATATATATATTGTTGATTTTTTGAAAATATTCCATGGCGTCAATTTAATAACAATATATTTTAAAACTGATATTTCCAAAACATTTTTTAAAATTCATTTTATATTAAAACCAAGATGGCGGGCACACAAAGGCAATTATTTGATATTTGCATTGGACACAAATCACATTTAAATAAGCTCAACAAACAAAAAATGTTAGTTATATTTTAAGTGGTAATAAAAGTCAAAGTGCACTAAAAACCAGTTTCAGAGGAAGCAGTGGGTCTCCTCAAAACTTTCTTGCATAATCTATACTTATAATAAAGCTCAGTGTGTGCGTGCGTGCGTGCGT
>JAPMOQ010001578.1:5004231-5040625 GCA_026543055.1 Argiope trifasciata | reverse complement strand
TGTGTGTGTGTGTGTGTGTGTGTGTGTGTGTGTGTGTGTGTGTGTGTTGGCGCTCTACAGGCTAGACCGTTGTACCTACCGTTACCAAATTTGGTACATGTATACCTTGGAGGTCGGGAATGTGCAACTCGGAGCCCTCTTTTCGAATTTTTAATTGGAATTTGAATTAATTAAAATTTAAGCGAAATTTCCACGTTTTTTTCCGCTATAACTTCCGAAAATATTATCTCACAAACATGACTTTTACATCAATTTAAAGATAAAAAAATTAGCTTTCTAAGGGTATCAGTGTTTTAATGTATATATAAGCGTCTATTTTTAACGAATTTTTAAAGAAATATTTTTATTTTTTTTTAGCACGCGACTGGATAAAATAAAATAAAACAATGCCGGAAGTTCAAATAAAAAAAAGCAACTATCATCGCAAATCAAATCTAAAGAAATACAACTTTCAGCACGTGACTAGATAAAATAACATAAATATAAAATGTGATATCTACTAAAAAAATAAATGCAAGGCAAAGGATTCTATAATCGTTTGCAATATCTGTATCATCAATAATTTTTTCCCCTTTTCGCTTTCTTTAAAAGACATATTTAACATTTTGGCAATATCATCGAAAAAAACATTTTTAAAATTTTGGAAGCATAATCGATCAATTGTTACAGCATTAAACTCAATAAGTTTTTCCGAATAAAGTTACCGACTCTTTAACTAATAACTGAATCTTTTAACTTTAACTATTTCTTAAATTTTGGCTAATGAATATGTGATTTAATTGAAAATTTTAGAACGCATTACTCATGGCGAACCAGCTGGTCGCCAAAGGCGGCTAGTCTCTAATAAAACCGTTATGCGTTCCTCTTGTCGAGTATTTGATTTTTATTTTTGGAGTCGTGCGCTTGTGAATACCGAGCTTCATAGTATAGTAAAAATGTCGAATATAAGAATACCAAAATTCATTTTCTTTGCGTTTTTGGCTGCCAAGTACGAAATAACTGGTGGATTGCGTTCTGTTCTAGGACGCCAACTACGAGTTATCTCGTACTGTGTTTACTTGCCATTTTGGTGCTGCTACGAACAAACTCGTAGTATATCAGAGCTAATATCGATAGATGGCTTCTGGGAAAAGAACAAAAAAATCAATGCTGGCAGAACAGAAAATTTATTTAAAAACGAACAAAAAACATGATTATAAAAATTAGTTCAATTAGTTGGCGCCATTTCAGGCTAAATTTTTTGAAAATTGCCGTGGCATTCAAAGTATTAATATTCAGGAGAAACTAATAAACGACCAACCTTTTGATGGAATTGAAATTTGAAAAAGATCCAAATTTTTGATACTGAAATAGTACACTAAATTTCATTTATCAAAATCGTTGCATTTTTGAGTTGTGCGTGTTTGCATCTTTGGGAAAATATACAGAATAAACTCCTAGGCGGATTTCACGCAAAATTTGATATAGATTTATATCTTAGATACTGTAATACATTCGAAATTCTAGCTCTTTCTATTTTATAATTATCGTGCTAACTTGTATTTGGATAGCCGGACAACATATAAGTTTCCTTTGCATGGATTTCGTCCAAAATTTGTCAGATATCTTCAAATTTGCTATTAAAATCACACAAATTACAACCGTTTAGCATGTTTTGAGTTAATGTATTCATAAGAAAGGGAGATAAAATTCCAAAAAGGTGTTCTTCGAACAAGAATGCCTGAACCGTGAATATTCGTTAAAATCTCACAGTATTTA
Organism: Argiope trifasciata; assembly: GCA_026543055.1. Classification (NCBI taxonomy): domain Eukaryota; kingdom Metazoa; phylum Arthropoda; class Arachnida; order Araneae; family Araneidae; genus Argiope; species Argiope trifasciata. The sequence continues at coordinate 5,038,867 of JAPMOQ010001578.1, read as the reverse complement.
TATTTTTTTAAGATTACAATGCTTTTTCTTAGTATATAAAAAAAAAATAGGTATGCAAAATTTCATTCTATACAAGGATGCTTTAAAAAAATTTCTACTAATACTTTTTATTAAGTATTAGTTGACAGTGAAAAATACAAATACAGATATATTTAGGAAAAACATTTACTTCCCATCGATATTTCTACAGACCTGCAGTTTTGGTGTAAAAACAAGAACAAAATTATATTTATCTAGATTTTTTCGTTTTTATCTAAGGGTATTCGTTCACGTACAAATATACAGACAGGAAAATACCAACAACGCTTTCTCGATTATCGAAAGTTAAAAAACTGGAAAATTCTAAATGTTATAATTAATTTTTTTTCACTGCATTAATTTTTCTTGTCTATAACATTAATGTTAATAAATATATAATCTTTTTATTATAAAATTAAAAATTTTTTAAAGATCTTCACAAATTTATCAATTTGAAAATCTGCTTACTTGACTAGATATTCCCTCTTAGTGATAATGGACTTTTCTTCGTCCGAGAGAGAGAGAGACAGAAACTTCGGATATTTAACCAAAGAATATTTTAAGCTTCATTGCAAAAGGCGTTTAGAATAACTTTTAGGAGTAAGCTGTTAAAAGTTTGAAAAGTATTGTGATCGCAATCAGAGCCCAACATAGCATAAATGGGGCACGGGACAAAAATTTATTTCGGGGTCCTTTCTTGGAAGATGTAGCTGAATTCCGCCCTAAAAAAATCGTTAATTTACGAAATAAAGATCTTTTTTGTGTGTTTTCATATGATAGATAAATGAAGAAGCTAACACAAAACTGTCGGATTATACACTGAACTTGTTTAAAAAAAGTTCCATTAAAGAAGGAAACGTAAATAAACTTTCTATTCGGTTTGGAGGACCCCCTCTGATATAGGGCAACTGCCCCGTATGGTCCTACCTTAACCAGGCTCTAATCGCCATGAAATTCAAAATTAAGTCAACAGTTCGATTTTTCTTAAAATTAGAGTGATTTAAAGAAAAGAGACGTTTAGCAGTCACATATTGGTGTGCATGTCCGAATATTTTAATTTAAAAAATACAAACATCCACATTTGCAACCTATAAATGTTTATTAATTAAATAGTAAAAAATTCAGGGACTAAAGTAATACACTAAATAGATAAATCAGATAAGATAATGTTCTAAGATAAGACAGACAATGTTCTAAGTAAATAAATCATAAATGTTTCGAATTTAAAAATTTCCTACGAAAATGTTTATAATTTTTTTAGCGATTAAGTCAGATTATTTAATAGTACAAAAAAGAAAAAAGAACTAAAATTTGAGAGAAAATAGATTTCCGGTTACATTACTGCAAATATGTTATAATACACCAATGAATAGATATTTCTTGAAAATGGAATAGTTATTAATTAGAATTATTTTTTTAAATTCAAATTTCAGAGATAATGAAGAAAAACAAAACTTTCGATCAATCAACAAGAACAGATCCAAAGTTTTAATAAGCTAAAAAAAATGTTTCACTAAATATATGTATAGACATCTCGTTTAATCAAAAGTGAAGGATTCAATTTAAATACAAGTAATCAAAAAAGAAATTTAAAGCAAAATCAAATCATTCAGCTGCTATCTTAGTTTTAGTATTCAAAACTGGAACAGAAAAAAAGCCTGGATACCCTTGTCCTCGTAATTAAATTACATAAGTTGAGGCAAAGGCATTTAGCCAAAAGCATGAAGCCCTCTTCATGCCATCACAATGTTCTCAGTTATCAACTTAAATGCAAATCATCCTCTAATTAAGGCAGTAACGAACTGATAAATCATTTACTTAAAATAAATGGTAATGAAGTTTGATTGTTAACTGGCACATCTCAAATATTCCATTATTTAATGGGGTGATAAACATGCAAATAAAACTATTGTATATAAATAGACAATTCTTTTCAGTTATTCAACGATATCATTTTAACTATCCAAACTTACTAACTAATTCCGTCCGACCCTAGTCACGGGTGAGATAGTTTGAAGAAAATAAAAGTGGCACGCAAAAATTTTATTCACAATCGATGACATATAGTAGAAGGTACATGAAAGACGATAGCATATGGATTTTTCTAAAATGTTAATTTGAAACATAGTTATATATATATAAGAATAATGGTGAAATACCTCCTAAGATCATTTTTCAAAAGACGACGACCCCAAATGCACACGATATGGATCACCAAATTCGACAAATCAAACAAATTACAAAGCAATTTTATTCATCTTTACAGAATCTAAACTTAAAATTGTTAGGACATTTGTAGAAAAGAATCGACTGACAATTCCAAAAAAATACGTCAGTCAGAAAATGAATGACAGTTCAAAATCTATTCGTTATCAATGTTATATTGCTTTATGTTTGAAATTCTGAAGCATTCAGAAATTTTTACGCACTGCAAAAGCAGATCGAAAAATTTTACAATTAAAATCACCTTCATTACCTACTTTTACAAGAGGAATACTAAGAGACAGAATTATAATCGAATAATAATAATAATAACTCGACATTTAGACAAAATCCTCTTCGGGTCAGAAAAACTCATTTTTGGAATTAAGTCAATTAAACTAGCCATCTTTTGAGAACGTGACATCTCAAAACTGCTATGGGCTAGACAGATGAATTTTGGTATTTGGTACTAATACCGAATTTGTAGTTTTTTACCACATTTTTGTCGAAGTCCTTTCAAAGAAAATCTCCGTCTGGCTGTGGGAATATAGCACAATAGCTACAAAACGAAGACAGCCAAATGAATAAAATTTGATAGATTTAACATCCATTGATAGCTATAAAATTTGAAACTAACTTTGTCGAATGGGTTGAGCGACCGCCTAAGGGTCAGTATTTTCACAAGCATGTATAAGCGATAGCTAAAAAATGCAACGATTTATGTGATTTTGTGGCTTCAGTTGTATTTTGTGTCCATTTTCATCCAATCGGTCTGGGAGAAAGGTGACAAAAATATACATTTTACATTCTGATATTATAAATTAACAGCATCCAAGTGATAAATTACTTAAGATATTATCATAATAGGCTTTATTATTATTATCTGCCAATGGTATGCGGTTAATAATAGATATTTATTGAAGAGTGTATGAGAAATTTTCGGGTCAGTCATTCGAACTGATTTTTTTATATAGGTTCAAAATACTTCACACTTGCTCCACGTTGTTGAATACTGGATTAGCTACATGAGAAATAAACTATAAAGGTCATCTATTCCCTTGTTATGTCTAAATTCATTCTACCTCGAACATAATACTAACAAAGTGCAAAAGCCATTGGCATACCTATATAAAAATATCCACTTCTGGTCTTAAAATATTGTTTAATTTTAACATCAAGTTTCAAGGAAATAATATTAGATAAATCAAGTAGCTATTAAATATTAACAAAAAGCTCTCCATCTTGAAAATGAATGTATATTTCAATTTACATAATTAAATACATACAAAAAAAATTTAAAGTTAAAGATGAAAATTTAGAATTTAGTTTCTAAATTTAAAATAGACTAAAAAATAATTTCAACCAAAAAGAAGAGTATCAATTAAGGTTTTAAAATATTACAGCCTATTTTTTAAATAAAGTCAATAAAGATTAATATGTATTATTGTCACAGAATAATACATAAAACTATAAAAACAAAACTGTATGTAATCAAATACAAAGCAAATGCTCTGGTTTTTTCAAAGAGAAATTTAGAACTTAGTTTCTAAATTTAAAATAGACTAAAAAATAATTTCAACAAAAAAGAAGAGTATCAATTAAGGTTTTAAAATATTACAGCCTATTTTTTAAATAAAGTCAATAAAGAGAAATCTGTATTATTGTCACAGAATAATACAGAAAACTATAAAAAACAAAACTGTATGTAATCAAATACAAAGCAAATGCTCTGGTTTTTCAAAGAGAAATGTTAACCTAATTTTTAGGCAGATAAGTAGTAATCACAACTATCTAAAAAAAAATTTCCCATCAGTTAAGCAAAAAAAAAAAAAAAAAAAAAAATTTAAACAGTCAGCACATCTGTTACATATTTAAACTTCTCAATTTCTTTGAAAAGGAAAAAAGAATGGTTGAAAAATACTCATTTGATTTTTACAAGAACAAGAGATAATTTAAGAAAATATTAGTGTCCTTATATCTATATTTCATTAGTGTATGCATTCTTTGAAATATTTCTAAGAAAACTTATTAGGGCTAAGTAATATTTTCTGCAATAAATCCGTAGAATCATTAGGTAAGGTGACACATTTAGCTGAATTTTTTCCCTCTTCTCTACCTCCAAACCGCAAATAAATAATAATAATATTTGCAAGAACAACATATTTCTTAACAGCAAATTAGTTTTTATTTAAATTATCACCTGTTCTTTTTAGCCTTTTTTTTTATTAAAAAAAACATTTATGAGTAACTACTCACTCTATCGTTTATGTCTTTTCAGACGATAATGATAGCGTAACGTGTGACCCGCATTTTCTCTTTCTCATTCGTTGGCCTATTTTTTTCCAACCTGCGGCAGAATGTTTATACTCGAAAGACTTTTTTTTTTTTTTTCTGTCTGTGGATTTCAAGACACCTTTCATGAACAAATGCATTCTACTAAAGGAATCAGACATTTTTATTTATTTATTTCTTTATGGAGATGTATATTACATAACATTATTTTGAAGACAACCGAATATCTTATAAAATTAGTACCCGAAGTCGCAAATTTCCTTAAAAAAATTGTGCAAAACGTATACAACACCAGATTTAAACATATAGCAAGAGAAATAATTTGTACTAATAATAAAGCTCGGAGGATAGCTATTGAACTTCTATAGGGCAGATCGTCACAACTAAAGCTATCAAACTTGATACTTTGAAAAGGTGAAAATGTACTTTTGGGTCAGTTTTCTCTTACTTTTTTTTCGAAATTTTATTCAAGACTTATAGTTTATCGAAAATTAAGTGGGATTTTGATATTTTCCGCACAACAATAGTAAATATTATAGCATAAAAATAAATTCGGCACCTTCTCAAAATTCAAAAAGTTATCTTTGTAGTTACAGAAATTTAATAATCGTAATTTTAACTAGATTTAATTAATTTAAGAGATGTTTTAAAGTACAGACAAACACTGCTTAAGGAGCATTTCTCATAACAAATGCTTCGCAAATTAGCAAAACAAAATGAACAAAAATAAACAGCTTAACTAGTGATGTTTCACAGAACAAGTGGCAAGTATAACGAGAAGTCACATACTAAATTGAATAGATGGATAGATTGTGTGTGTGTGTGTGTTTTTTTTTTTTTTTTGTCTATGCTGCGCAAAAAGTTGTTTTTGATTGGCGCAGCATAACCAAATTTGGCAATGCTGCGCCAAACATATGCTGAATGCATGAATACATATTAAATACTGGACATAAAATTATTTGAAACCTAATGTGTAATGATAAATATGCACAATGCAGCAGTAAAAATTCACACAAATATAAAGAAAAGCACGAAGAGTAAAATTATTGAATTGCATTATAATAGGTTTATTTAATGAGCGTTTTTAATGGAATGCATTTTCTTATTTTACATAGTCGTTTTCTTATTGTTGTTTTTTTATGCAAGAATTATTTTTGTCAAGTTGTGCCAAGCATTTGTTTATTTTACATAAATTCCTATGAGAAAAAAATTATTTTACGTAAGGAATGGTTACCATTAAGAGTAAGAATCGGGAACTAAAGCGCAAGCGATATTACATATTACATTTTACGGGAATATTTTCCTTATTCTTATAAATATTTCATTCTGTTTCCCCCTCCCCTTTGGTTTTCATGATCACGATATAAATAATCTGCTTATTTTTAAATATAAAATAGCCTTTTGTTTAGTCCGAACTATAATTTTTTTTTATTATTATTATTGAGAGAATTACAACTAATGTTTAATCCGGTGATGATCTGAGGGTCCAGGGTTAGAGTCCTGATTCGGGCATGGTTGTTCTGTGTTCTATCAGTGAGATGTATGAATGAGACCCCATTTAAAAAGGGACTGTGCAAGCAAATGTGTGTGTGTTTCATCTTTATTTGAGCTAGAAGTCAGACTTCTGCCTTCGGGTGTTCAGGAGTTTTTACCCTCAGAAGCTAATGCATCCCTTTTCTGTGTTAACACAAGCGCGACATCATCATCATTGCAGAACTTTACATTATTTTTTTTGATGAATAAAAATTTTTATTTTATACCAATGACCTAAATAACTAAAATAATGTATGTATTGTGTAAAACAGTACAATGATTCTTTCTCTTTATATTTGTCATCATTATTATTATAAATAATAAAAATTGACTTAACTTGAAAAACATAGACAAATAATAAATAATCTATAAATACTGATGAAAATACATTTAACATTCTTGTGTCTTTCATCCAAAGAAATTTTATTTTCCTTCTGACTTCAAAAATTTCAGAAATATGTATATAATCACTCATCGCGAAATAAATATTTTGTTCTCGGCAATCATATAAAAATAGCTACATTTTTCACTAGAATAACAAAAATTAAATAGTCATAAAGTGAATGTTCAAGCATTTCTTAATAAAAAAATTACCTAGTTAGCAAAAAATTTACGATTTTTCAACATCAATATAACATTTTTCATTCTAGACATTTTGAAAACATAAAAATATTCTCAAAGTCAAATACTGGAACAAAAGAAAAATTCCGAAACTTCCACATTTGTACACATACACTTATCAGTGATCGAATTCAAACACAAGGTCACTCATTGTTCTCGAAGTAAATCATTAGAACAATAGTTGACAAAAAAAATTATACCACATTTAAATCTACTTTAGAAAAATTCCATAATGAAGACTTTCACTAATTCAAGCAATAAATACACGAGGAAGAAATCTGACCAAGTTTATAATCTGATGTAACAGTATAATTTATTTCTTTTTTAAATGTCACTAATTTGAAATGAAATTCTAAAATTCGTTATAAAATTAGTTTCTAAAATCGTTTGGAATATTTTGTATCTTTAAAAACGATAAAAGATTCATTAATTATATTAATTAAGATTAACTTCTAATCATAATATAAAACAGCATAACAAAATATAGAATTATTTTTAAACTAAGCAGAGCATGTTAAATTGATATTTGAGGTTAAATTTGAAATTCTCATCTGTTCCATTTGAGCAGAATAATAGTTCGGTTATCTTAACTTTTCTACTATCGTCTTCAAAAATTCTTGACTACAGGTAAACCAAGATTTTCTACAAAATAATATTGTTTTAAACGTATATGCTCAACAAGTATTTAGAAAAAAGAACATTCATTTAACATCATTTAATGCTTTATTTTCTCAATCATTTTGTCCTTTTAGCGAACATAATAAAATATCTATGATTAAAATAGAGTAATTAATGCAAAATTATAATACCGTGGCTTATTCTAAAAGAAAGAGGGGGGGGGGGTTCATGAATCATTTACGTTAGAACAGTCTTGCCAAATTAATTCATTCATTTCATAATTAAAAGAAAACTATTAAAAATAACTCATAGTACATTCTAGAGAGAATTGTTCATTCAAAAGGATTTTCTCACTTATATTTGCTAACAAATATTAAAGCATTCTGAAAGAAAAAACTCGGGTAATTTCTGCGGCTAAAACACTTTTAAATAAACATTTAAGGTCGCGATCTAAAATTAAGCAGCTCCAATCTATACATTACCGCACAATTTGAACTCAAGCAATTTTTATTCATCCATTATACTCTAATTCAGATTTTTGAGCATGTAGTGAATCCTATTTCTTCTTTTAATCATATATATACAGTAGCACAAAAAATTGAGAGTACATCTTACTTTTACTTGATAAATCCGACTTCCAATATAAATAGCACATTACCGTTAAGTGCAAACATGTTTTTATTTTCACACATGAAAAATGATTCAATTTAAAGTAAAAATGAAGTACAATCAATGAAAAACTTCCAAACTGAAAAATTTCAGAAACATTTTAAATAAACATACTCAGATTTTTGCCTCAAAAAATTGAGAGTATACCTATGAAATTTTTGCAATATCTCGCATACAAACAACTATCACTGTTAATTTGCATGTCTTTTGATTCTTTTAATGGCCTCTAAATGTCATAGTATCGATTCGACCGATTTTTGGTGGTTCTGAAGATATTTTACATGATTTTTCTAGCAACATTTGCTTTAAATAGGTTTTGTTTCTTATTTTTAGATTTCGAGTATGAACCACAAATATTCAATGGCATTGATGTAGAGCTACTGCGGTAGTGTGTGTAATTGCTGTTTACAATGAAAAAGATGCCATATTTTAATATTATGCACGTTCTGTTGGGAGTCGTTGTACTACTGAAAAATGGATTTCCATCTGAACCCAAATTTTTAACAATTTCCTTTAGATTGCTGCGAAGTATATTCAAGTAAACCATATGGTTTATAATGAAATCTATAAGAATAACATTTCCTACCCTAGGTGAAGCCATGCAACCTCAAATCATGACGGAATCACTACTATGTAGGATGTAATTTTTTTTAAAATTCAAAACAATACTAGACTTTCTCCATACAGTACGATTGCTGTCACTGCCAAAAATAATGAGTTTACTTTCATTACTAAATATAACTTTCTTTCAAAAGTTAATGGTCTCCAATTATGAGTTTTTTGCACATTTCAAATACTGTTTCTGAATTTGCAAGCCGATAAGCAGTTATTCTCAAACAATGCGGCTTTTATGTCTAATGGCATTTCACGCAGTTTCAGCACTTATATTTTTGCCTATGATTTAATAAAATTTTGATGCAAACTGGAGGAGCCATATGGTCACAGCAATGTAAAGAAAAGTGTAAAAAAATTTGGCTTTGGATGGAAATTCCATTTTGCAGTAATGCAACGTAACGTCAAAATATGGTATCTTTTTTCATTATAAACAGTAATTATACGCACCAACATAGTACCCCAATATCAATGCCATTGAATATTACCATATATTGTGGGCCATACTCGAAAGAATGGTTCAAAAACACAAAATTAGAACAAAACCCATTTAAAACAAGTGTAAAAAGAAAAATGGGGTAAAATATCTTCAGATACCATCAAAAATTGGTCAAATCGGTACAGTGACGTTCAGGGGTCATTATAAAAATCAAAATACAAGCAACTTGGCAGTGACACTTTAGTTTTATGTCAGATATTGCAAAAATTTCATAGGTGTACTCTCAATTATTTTGAGGCAAAAATCTAAGTATGTTAATTTAAAATGCTTCTGAAATTTTTCAGTTTTTCGCTGATTGTGCTTTATTTTTACTTTAAATTAAACCAGTTTCCATGTGTGAAAATAAAAACATGTTTGCACTAATCGGTAATCTGCTATTTATATAGGAAGTCAGAATCAAATTGTCACCAAAAATTTATTATCTTTTCTATTGAAATTGAAAATAAAACGAATCCATAAGTTTTTATCTTTTTAATTGAAACTAATAATAAAATGGAATCCGTAAGTTTCTACTGAACTGCACAAGGTCGGATTTATCAACTAGTTGGAATAAGGAATGCAGATTTCCGTCCTTCTACAGAAAAAAAATATATTTAAAAAAAATCCACAAGCGACCTTGTTAAAGAGTGAAAAGTCCATTACGAAATCGACGACCAATCTAAATTCCGATTGCGTAGTGAGAGAAATGACGTTTCTATCATTAAGCCGATGACAGAAACAAGTTGAGGAAATATCTGGCAGGTGAGGAAAAAATCTAAATGCGTGTGGGAGGAATCTGCTCGTACTTTTACTTTTTCACTAAGTCTGGTTAATGATAACTGAGAATCTCAGCCGTGAAGTAATCTGATGATACCTCCTACCGGAAGGCTAGGTAAAAGAATTTCATTAAAAAAAATACATTCATGGTACCTTGAATACGGAAATCCGTTTATAGTATACGTACATTTGATAGTTGGCATTAAGTTAATATACACTCAGAAACTTCTTAATATAATTTTGAAACCTGAAGTAAGATTTAAAATATCTATTGTCCTTGGACGATCACAATAGAAATGGTTTCTGTAATTGACCTTGGAATATGAATTTAACTTCTGATTTGAAAGTTAAAGGTGACTTCTTATTACAGAAAAATAAATAAATTCGGTTTTGAAAATAGTGACACATTTAGAAGACTATGTGATAGGTACCTAACTACCGAAAAGAATTTGAAGAATAAAAAGACTTTTACAATGTTCTAAATGAATTTTTATCTTACACTTAAGCAACTACCTCGATAGAGATGCCATAATTACGTCGATAATTCTAACATTTGCTAGGTAACAGAAGCAAAATATTGTTGTATCATCTGCAGACATGCTAGTTTAAGTTACTTCCATCAACGTAATAGCATTTATGATGTTGAAATATTAATAATATATACTTTGTATTCGTAGAACTACGAGTATAAACAAAGTATATATTATTACTAAACAAAATGATGTAAATAATACGTGTTTATTTTTAAAACAAACACCATAATTTATTAAGTTTAAAAAGAGAGAGAAATAGGATGGTTTTTGCTACAATAAATCATGGTATGCAATAACCTAAATGTCAGATATCTTCTATCTTTCAAAATAATCTGATTCAATAATAAGACGATAATTTGATATATGTTTCACAAAATGTAGCGAAAGCAATTTCAAGCAATTTTGTCGTGATATTGTGAAGAATATTTTGTTTTACAAAGGATAGTGACCTACGTTCTACATCCATCGTTCAACAAGATTTCCTAACCCAATATCTGAGTTAGGAAACTGGTTAATGCTCTAAAGACCCAAGTCTCAAAAAGTATTTAACTATTTTAGTTTTCTGAAACTGCAACTTGAAACTGTAAATTATTCCTAATCTTGTTTCAAAGGGATCTGGTCAATTTTAATCATTTTGTAAGGTCCACTAATCTAGCATCAATCTCGACGCTATTCTCTTTATTTTGACATTTAGGAAACCGAATAATCTAGGTCTAAGTCATTTGCTCCAATTTTGTGATGAATACCAACACTTTACACCTGGATATGATTTCAATACTTGCTACATTTAACATGAGTTCTTTTTAAACAAAATAATGAACCAAATAGAAGCCAATTTTCATGAATAAATTTCATGTAGAATATCCTTTAGTCCGTCTCCTGTCTCCTCATCCCAATTATATTACTTTTGCTCTATTTTTTTGGTAGAACAATATGCAATTAACTTTTTTTTTGTAATGCACATGTTTAAGAAAAGCCATTAAATTTTGTAAATTGTTACTTGATATTAAGTTCCAAAATTTGAAATAAATAATGAGAAATTTCTCAAGAAAAAATCAGAATAAGTTTCCAAAAACTGTTCTTACTTTTAAGGTTATCAAATTAAAATTACATTTAATGCGTTTAAAATCAAACGCGTAAAAAGAGAATCGAAAATTAAATATCAAAGACTTTTCAACAATTTAGAGCTTAAAAAGAACGCAATAATTTAACAAATAAATTTTGTTTCATAATAATTTATTTACTAATCTGCCTAATTTTTTTACAACTTTATAAAAAATGTTCACACTTTTCTTAGAAAAGGTTATTTATTTAAATATTCTATAGAAAAATAGTTTTGATAATTTCCAATACCATCGCTAAAAACAAAGTTTAAAAAACAAAGATAATCAAAATAGTTTTAAGGCAATACCTCATGTGCACACTGTTTGAAGAGTCTTTGAATATATTCCTTGAAAACAACTGAAATATAGTAACGCACACGTCATATATCTTATTTTCAAGATTCACATCTAGATCTGACAGTCACTGATATGGCGAAATTGTAAAATACAAATTTAGCGCTTATCTGATTCAGACAGAAATTCAGATGTGTATAAAACAAATACTAAAGAAATAAACGGAATAACAATAAAGTGGTCACATTACGAGATATAAAAGTTCATGCTTTAGATTTCAGTTTGAGAATAAAAACAGATGAAAAATAATCACAAAAAGGTACTAAAATTGTACAAGAGAAGTATGCAAAGTTCTGTAGATTTTTCTCCGAAGTTTCGTTTATGGTTTTCTACATGAATGGTGTTTGCAAAATATTTTAAGGATAATTTGATGACAAATCTAATAAGCCGATTCAAAAATTGATAAATTATTTTTAAAAATCATTTGAGCTCGAAGGACAAGCAAATGAGGGAATCAGAGTTGTGCACTATGAACTGCGAATAATTTGAATTTACAAAACAATGTAAGTCACTTTTAATAAGTCAAAATGAAATTGATGCATTAAAATAAAAGATATGCATACTTCTAAGCCATTCACACAGATTTATATTTCATCTATAACAAGTAAAATGTAATCAGCAATTATCAATAATACTAAATATATATTATCTGAAGCTCAAGATTTCATTTTCATGTAGTTCATGACATTTATCAATATGCAATGTCATTTCATTTTGGAATCCATAGAAGCACCTTGGAAAAGAAAGAAAGATGCAATGTCACAGCACAAGATATGTGACACGTACAGTAATTTTTATCAGGTGACTATGACGTCGTCTGAATGCTCCATTGGATAAGATCTTAAAATATTATTTTATTTTCACTATTTTCCATATTTGTTTTTGAGCTTTAAATATTGAATTAATAAATAAATTAGAGACACATTTATAAGGATTCAACAATTACAAACTGAAATCTGGCAGTTGCGGAATATAATGTTAATTACATTTTATGAATACGTATAAAATTTGACTCAAGGCACTAAATATCATTCATATCAATTCAATATAATAACAAAAACATTTGAAAATTAATAATTCCTGTATTACTCAGAAAAAATTTTAAAATCATGCAAAATTTACTTTTAAAAAAAGGCATCTTTAAAAATTACGCGAAATTTACTTTAAAAAGTAATTTAAATACAAATTTCCATTCAAAATCTAGTTTCCTACTTATTAAACTATGCTATCCAACAGCTGATACAATATTGCTTTTCTTGTAAATCTATAATTCGATTCTAAATAACATTTTAGATCTATTATTTGATAACCATACAGAACTGCGGATGCGGTACCATTTTTCAGACATCCGAATTGAGAAAGAAAAAAAAAATATTTAAAGTATGTATAAATACAGTTGCGATGTTCAAGAAGTTTCTCTAAAAGAAGTATCCTGAACAAATATAAAGTGCTGGTAGTCGCATACCGGATATAGGAAGTCGTAAAACGATTCGATTAATCAGCACGATATTGATCGAATCTTCTCTTAAGAACTGCAACTAAACCGTAAATCTAAAATGTTCTATAAGGAAAAAAGAAGGGGGCAACGTTAGCTTCACAACCAAAGTCTTTCACTGGATTTCTTTTCATATTAAATTTCTCCCATACAAATTAATTTTGACTCTTAAGTTTTTCATATTAATTATAATTACATGTAAAAAATAATTCCACGAAATGGTTGTAATGGTAAATCCAGTATTTGTTAGATCTTATTATTGGGTCCTCAATCATCTAAAGTTTGCAAAATTTTAAAATGTCCTTACAGTTTACATATAACTACAATCGTCTTCCCCATCCATTAATTATCTTGGTTTGATCCATATTTTTTGTTGCTGTTGTTGTTTTAAAAAAGCAATACATTTTTGTGTTCACAGAATTATCTTTATTATATCATTTTAAAGCTAATTTTTTCAATATATTTCCTTTATTTCTATATCTTCATGGCTTTTTTCTGCAGGATAAGCAGAAATAGGAGATGCAACAATTACCTTCAAAGATTTAGTTTTTGCTAGCTTTATTAATAAAGAAAATCTGAGTCTAAAAAAGAAAAATATGTTGCACCGATCAATTTAGTTAATACAAATGTGCCAAGGACAAATGTCCTATATTTATGGCATTAACAGATCTTAACAACAATAAGGGTTGTAATTTCGTGTCCATTATAACTGCACTATCAGTAATATTAGTGAAAATTCCAATAATACTGAAAAATTGTATCTGTCTCAATGTTTGAATTTTGTAAACAATGACAACTTTTTATCATATTTTGAACTCTCATAAGATTTCCATCTCTCACATCAACCTTATTTACAAACAATTAATAGAAAGCTCTTCCAAAAAAATTAACGACGCTTTATACTTTATAGAATTCGTTTAAAATGCTTATTCAGAAATCATGAATTAATTCCAACAAACATTAATTATTCTATCATTTTTTTTTTTACCGAATAAACTGCATCAAATTTTATAAATCAAATAACAGTTATGACTTTAAAAATAGAGATTCAATCAAGAAACCAAAAATTATGCCAGTCTCCTTCATGTTATATAGAAAGAAAAAAAAGGAATGCAACGATAAGGAACTATTTAACAAGTCACAAAAAAAGAAAGAAACCAATTCAAATTAAGAGCATCAGAAAATTACACAAGATTGGATCATTATTCAATGACATAATACTGTCTGCATTTAGGTATGAAAAAGCCCCATCTGGACCATCCAATCCTGGCTTTCATTTCACCAAAACCGGTTAAAATAAAAGATGGTGTTGGAAATATTTTATTTATTTTGTATTACCTTTCTGTGGTTTAAAATCATCCAAAATGCTTTCGGAAACAGTAAAAAAGCATTAAGACTACACCAGATCTACACGGAATTTGACTTCATATATAAAATGTAATTATACAGAACAATTTTTGGAATTGAAACTAAATTCTGTTCTTTTTATTTGTTTTTAAATAAATAAGAATCACGTTCAGGGTTATTTAATAATGGATAATGAACATAATAATAAAGACTTTATATATATTCCAAGTTAACATTTTTAGCAAAAGATCTAGAATCTTTGCAAAATGGGGGGAGGGGGTCTTCTGATTTGTAAGTAATAAGCGATTCGCATACTTGGCTAATTATATTACTTTTAGGCAACATTCATAAATGAATGAAAAAATGAACAAGGAGGTCCCAGTAACTTCTACTTAATATTACCGGACTGATGGTGATATTTATCAGAAAATAAAAAAGATTCTTATTTTGACCGACATGAAACTCGTTAATCTGAGCTCACGAAAAATTAAGCATTTACGGTTTGTTTGTTGTTGTTGTTTTGGAGGGAAGTTTGCCCCTCCTTTCTAATTTTAATAAAGCATATAAATCCAGGCAACAAGATAATTAACAACTTAATAAAATAAATAAAAAAGGGAAATCCAAATTTATTTTTTTTTAAAGACAATAATGAAAAACTCATTTCCTACTCAGACAGTTAAAAATTAAAAATCATTCGGCTCTTTTTTCCTGTCCACTTTGCCATTACATTAAAAATATTGGCATGCTAACAGATGGTTAGCCACTATTTTCGCCTTCAATTTCCTCATTGTAATCCACATACGGAAAAGAAAAGTTTTAAACAGAAATTTTTCAATAACAATGTTATTCGACATTTTTCTTTCATAACAATTGGGTAGGAGGATACCAACTTACCAAATGAATTAAAGGAAAACATATCGTACCAGCTGCTTGATGCTATCCTGAATACATTGTTTATTATTGTTTTTAGAGGCCATGAAATGAACATTACTGTGTAAAAACGAAGTAACTTCTGCGATAGGATATTGTATTTCTAGTTAGAACATCTTTCTTTCTTTTTTTCTGCATCTATGAACAATTGTTGTATTAAGTAGTATTGGAGATTGGCGTATTTATAAATTAGGGGAATCAACCTTACATCTCAAAACAATTCGTGCCATTTTTAAGCTGTTTCATTCTTTCAGTGTTATAAGTTTTCTTGTGCTATTTGATGGAGTATACTATCCAAAGTAATGTTATGTATTACATGGAAGTGTATCTAAAACGTTTCTTCCAAGATCAAAAGAAATGTTTTGAATGCCAGTACCAAACGAAAAGCAAAATATGAAAGTAATATTTTTTGATTTGAGGAAAATAAAAAACCACTCTAATCAAAACTTTACTACAAAAAAAAAAAAGTTTTAAGAGAGAACTTGGTAAGTTCTAGCAAAGACACCACACTTAGAAATGATACGTTTCGATTCCAAGCAGTGGCGATTTAGCAACGGCGGATGGATGGATTGGGACAAGAGGCACGCAGAAAGAGGTTTACTGGCACAAAAGGCAAAAACGGCTATACTGCGCCATGCATATAGTCTTTAGCAGCGGCGGATTCGTAAACACAAAAGTTGGAGAAAAATTGGTGAAAAAGACACTATTAATGGAAAAAAAGTGGTATAGCAAATACTGTAACTTAGTTAATAAATATGGAACAGTCACATAACTCCAAAAGTTTAATTACAAGAATTAAATGCCCCACTTTTCATATTAAAGTGTCAAATGAACAACGCGTTATTAAGTGGTACAAACGGAATGTGCCTAGTAATCCTCCAATCCTCTTTAAATAAAACATCTAAATTTCTTATCGTACTGCAATTAATTCAAAACAACGGTACAATATTTACCTTAAACCATTTATAACACGACAGCGGAAAAAGAAAGGTCACATTCTTTAAATTGAACCCTTCCGTTTTAATCTTGAATTTAAAGAAGCCATTTCTATTTTTACAAGGTCTTATTTAAAGAGAACTGCAGACCAGTTGGCACCTTTCTCAATGCTACGAACCTTTAAAGAAAAAATATGCGACATATTTCAGTCAAGGGTTTAGAAAAGAAGTTCAATGTGCCACAAAAAGATTAAGAAATAAACGCGTCTCGTGATTTTAACATTTTTTTTCCCACAAAAGAACTGAGCGAATTCATTTAATCACTTCTTTTTCTTGGCGGTAAGTTTCAAAAAAAAAAGAAATCCCAAGCAAAAATTCTGAAAAACAAGACTTGTACTTTTAAAAACTAAACAATCTATTAGAAACCTCATGGCTCTGAAAAGGATTTTAGATGAATTTATTTGATTCTGGTCCTTGAAGAATATAATATAAATCACATTTCTTTGATTTAGGAGTTTCCATAGCAATAAGTCTAACTGATTAAACTACTTAGATTATTACAATTAATTTAGCAACTTTCAGGGTTAATTATAAATCATTTTAACTGCCTGTGAAAAGGCCTATCTTACTAGTCTCTCAATATAGAATAAAACTTCTTTAGCTTTCTCTACTTGCATTCTTTTTTTCAAGAAAAACTTTTTTAACGACGCTGAGAAAAAAGATTTCGGTTTGGTAATGCGGAAAAGTTGCCTTTTAGGCTCAAAAATGATATTAAAAAATTTGGTTGCAATATTACATTATCTTGAAGTGCCGCAAAAAGCTTGAAATTTATAAAAAAATCGCAAGAATAAAAAAAATAATAAAAAAATATTTTTATGTCCAATTTTGCGTTTTTTAATTCTTTACCCTTAATTATTACAAATGTTACAGCTGCAAAATGGTTCTTTCTACTTCACTGCCAAGTTAAATCGTTTTTTCAAACTAAATTTTGGTATATTCACACGTGAATCAATTTTTGCTCTTATGTATCCTTCTACTGCGATTGAACCACAGACATTTTATGCGGTTTGCTTGTCTTTTTTAGTAAAAAACACTGTTGTCACTGTTTTTCACTGTTGTCACTGATCATTTTTGATGCACTAGTACTTTTTACCCGTTCTTCATTAAAATTAACTATTCTCTGTAGTTCTTTTGTCTTTCTTGCTTCTTTCTTCCTCGAAGCTCTTGCGGTAACAATATCAATATTACTTATAACCACTTTCCTGTTAAAGGACGGATCGTTTAAAACCCTTTATTCCATAACTGACACTTTTTTTATACAAGTCGGCAAAAAAAAAAAAAAAAAAAAAAAAAAAAACGTTTAGCTTTTTTTTTTAATTTTGTAAAATTGAAATTAAACTCATCTGATCATATTCTCCTTCCATACTTTAATAAAATCATGTATTTAAAATAAGCTTTTATCATTTGTGAAATTCTTTTACAGAACGCAACGGGAATAGAAACTCTTGACCATATTTGTTCGGTTATGGGAGCTAAAGTGTCACATATTTCGTTACAGAACGATCCTTCTCTGAGGAAATTTTAAGGTTATGTCTAATATAACAATAGCACTAGATTCGTCGTCGGCGTCATGACTTACGGTGTTTTGCCCGTGATCTGGGCGTCCAGGTTTCAAGTTCTGGTTCGGGCATGGTTGTTTTTCCCTAGGGTTCCATCTGTGAGAAGTGTAAATGCATCCCCCCTATAAAAAGGGGTTGTGCAAGTGAATGTGAGTGTGTGCCACCTTCATTTAAGCTAGAAGTCAGACTTCTGCCTTCGGGTGCTCAGGGGTCTTAACTGTCAGAAACCACTACATTCCCTTTCCGTGTTAACACGGGCATGACATTATCAGCATCACTAAATTCGTCAGTAGCGTAGTCAACTTCAGGCAGATCACTAAATGTTCCAAAAATAGGACACTGATATTTGTCTTGCCTCCTCTATTTTAGATTGAGCTATTTTTACTTATAGCAAAGCACACAAGCACAAACTAACAAATCAGTTATACAATAGATGTAGGGGAGATATCAACTCAATTAAATTGGCAAAGCTACTGATTTAAAACCAGCTCTGCCCTTGTTACCGGATGAAGATAAATCTCTACCTTACTTCAATAACAACCGCTCTGGCGAAAACTCAGTACCATGTCAGTACAATAGTAAAACTGCTTTTACACTTTTATTCATATGACAATCCCTAATGAAAACTTTTTATTTCATAATCAAGACACACAAAAATCCTTAAGGTATACGAGCACGTTCAGAACACTTTTTGAGAAAAACATGGTGCAGACATACTTTAATAATATTTCTAGGTGTAAGACAATTTGAAATTAGTAATAAGATGTCAATATTTGAAATAAACATTAAAAAAATTTTAATTGGCATTGAATGGCACAAATTTAAACAAATACTAATAAAACTTCAAATTAGCTACACCAAAAACTATAATTCTCATCCAAACAAAACTAATGCTAAAATAAACTACATAGTTTTGTCTAGGGAATGAACAACAATCGTATGGTTCTAATAATAAATAAATAAATTACAGCGAGTCAAGATTTATCACGAAATTTTTAGTAAATTTATGACATTATTCAAACAATTGTCTGTAAATTAAAAACTATTCACTCGATCTGAATTATTTTAGTTCATTCCCTAAAAAATAGTATAAAGACAAATTCCATCAGATTTCATAGTTATATGATAATAATATTTCGTGTTATTTGATTTGAAGCGAGTAAGAAATCAGTAAAAATCAGTTTTGAAAAAAAATGCATTTAAATGTAGAGTAACTTGTTTTAAAAATAAATTATGGGCGTACACACTTAAAATTCACCACATTTATAGCTTATAACTTCTTGCTGCTAATTTCTTAATAATAATCCTTTTTTAACCGTTTGGTGTTTGTTTTTCCTGGCAATTTTTTCTGGCAGTGAATGCTGCTTAAATTCATTTATTCTGTTTCTGTTGAGCTCCTCAAATGTTCTAACTGAATTTGCACTAGGATACACTCCAACAACTTTCAGGATATTTAATAATCCTATAAAAGTTTCGTTAAAATGTATTACAGACATAAATACCCCTAATCTGGGGATTCCGAGCTCAACAAAGACATGTTTAGGAACATATTTCCACAAAAAGCTGTTAAAACTCTCACTGACATTTTGTGTTTTTATGTGCCAAATATTTTCCGTATCTAAAACTAAATTTGTGTTTATACAAATGTTTAACATGTGTTGGGGCCTTTAAATCGGTATCGGTAAATGTCCACTTCCAGTTAACCGATCATTACGAAAATATTAATAACTTGACTTCTAATAAACGTAGAGAAAAAGTAAGCCTGTTTTGGATAACTCAAAGACTGGTCTATCCAACAAAATTATTTTTTGAAGAATGTCATGTTTTGCGGAAATCGACCTTTTCAATGTGTTCGGATACCTTAAAAGGTTGCAATAAAAATGTGTTTTTATAAAACTTTTTACATCCTTGTGACACCTCAAGGTGCATTTTAATATTTTTTATAATTTTTTTTATCATATCTATACCAAAAGGCATTTTCTCCATGCTATTGCCAATTAAAAATCAAAAATTATTTCGTAAAAAAAAAAAAAAAAAAAAAAAAAAAAAAACCTTTAGAATGCAGCAAAAAATTTCGATTTTACGAAATTTTAACGTATCTCACGACATACTCTAATATAGCTCATATTTATAATTTATTTTATATGTACAAAAAGGCAACTTTCGCAACTCGCTATTTCAAATTAAAAATCAAAAGTTCATTTTTACGCTCCACACTAGTACAGAGCATATTTCCTTTCCTTGAAGTGGATTTCACCTTTGTCAGGTGCATATCCAGCTATGACACGCCATTTCCACCGGCCAACAACGTACTCGGGGTCTTCTGCTCCTTTTCATATTGATTACAAATGCACACTGTCAAAGAACAATTAACCTCATAGTCATAACTCTGTGGTATTTGATATCCCTATGTAGTCCACTTGAGGTCCCTATCAATCTTAATGAGCTTCAACAGCAATATAATGATGGAAGATATTTAAACAACTTGCATTATTTAACAAATGCCCAAAAATCTCAAATAAAACTCAGCTCCAAGTTGCAATTCTTTAGTCTAGAAACCAAAATGAAATACTTTTATTAATTTGATACCAAATCATTTTTCAAGCACGATAAAAACTCACAATGTGGAAATATACATATATATCAATGACATCACGTCATTCTATTCTTAACTTTGGTGTAGGTTAAAAAACGAGGCTGTCAACATTTTTCATCTTCATGTTTATTTTAGAGCCAGAATGTCGACAATAGCCAGTTTATAAAATTTATTAAAAGATAGCGTAACTTCGACCACATGAAAAAACACGTCCTATAGATAGTTCACTGATAATAAATTTAGCAATCATTGTTTAAGTTATATTTGCTTTAAATTTAAACCAGAAAATAATAAGAAAATTAAAATAATAAGAATTCATATACCAATCCCTAATTTCAAAAATTGTAATAGGTGACATTTAATTCTTAAAAAAATTTAATTATTAGCAAATTAAATTGTTGCTCTACGTAAGATATTCGCATTGCTATAAGTATGATATTCGTTCGTTTTCATTCATAAAAAATTCAAAAGAAAAACATTGCATAGAAAAATATTATATAGCAGAAGGTTTTAAAGGTTATTTGAAGTTTTATTTTATTTGTCATTTAAACAGGGAAAAAATGCTCTATTAAAAAAATGGAAAATGAACTAACATTCCGTGGTTCCCAGGGGTTCACTGTATTTTCAACATGTTGATACAGATCTACCCATGCATCAGTGAAACAGACAATGAAAGCGCAGATGGCCCAAAACATTAAAGGAATATGATAGGTATATAATCACAGGTGGTATAAGAGTGGGAACAATACAGGTGTAGCAAAAACCCCTTTTCCCCAACAAAAGAGGTCGAGTTACTCCCCCTTCGCTCTGCAGCTGCATAGTGGTGAATTATGACAACGGATGTAATGAATTAAAAATTCAGTTAACTTGCCCATTATTATAAACAAAGAAACTGAAACCGAAAGTACCATGAAAGATTTAAAGTGCATTATTACACCTAGATAAATAGATATAAATATAATACTAATGTTGTTGTTTTTTAATGAGACATTTGAACAGTTTGAAGTACTAATAACCGATTTTTAGAGCAACAAAATTCACAAATCGGAGTAAAAGTTTCAATTCATAGAATTTATTCCATAGCCTAACAAACTCAGACAACCCGGGAGAAGTCACACAATTTTCCATCGCAAACATCTATAAAGTGAATAGATAAATTTATACAAAAAAGTTTTGACAGGCGATCAATATAAACAGTTTTTGACATTAAATAAAATTACAAATAGCGTTTAAAAATATAAATTTGAAAACTAAATACATATATTTGATGAGAATATAACATGTAATTCATTACAAAAAAAATTGGTAAAAAAATTATTTAAATTCGTTATCCACTCAACTTTCAAAATGTAGATTGACAATAAGTTCTTTGAAATGTCCCAGTGAAAAAGTGTGAAGAGAATGACTAAGCCGGCATTTAAAAAATATTCGCATGACATCAACGAGTACTGGGAAAATAAAGGCTACAGGCGATCAATAAAATCTCCCATGCATGAGTTAACAATGGCACTCTCCCCACCACAAGAAAGGGTGTTCCTCTATCTAATGCAGATTAATATTGATGAAATGTTCAAAATGAGTTACTGTCAAATTTTGAAGAGAAGTTTCATCTAGTACAAAAAGAATACAATCTCGGATAAATATGAGACCTTATAATGTGCAACAAGATTACTGGATTTCATCAAGAAAATGGACATGAATTGCAGAGGGAAAAAGAACAAACAAACAATAAAAAAAAGATGCGGCTACCATCTTCCGTGGTGTGAATGAACATTCTTCTTATTCCATGCGCTGTCATGGCGAATTGAAGACAAACGCTTATCGATCACGTTCATCTGATATTTTCTTGTTCACACCACCTCGCCCATAGCAGAGATTAGATTTATCGACACGCCAACTAGCTCTCCAGCGGCGATTCAATCTTTAAGAATGATGAATTTTCTCCGCGTTTTATGAAAAGTCGCAATAAAAAGTTTTCGATTTTCGAGATTTTAGATTTCAAGTAGGGGATTAACGTTCTATTTTTAAGTAGAATGCGGACTATGGACTATTGGTGGTGATGAGCCTTGAAATTCCGAGATGCGGTCAGGCGATGAGAGCTCTGATGTAAGATATAAACATCATTTTCGATTCTAAATCTTACAAATCTAGAATAGAAATAGAAAATGTTATTCACGTTAAAAACAGACTAACCTGCTTGAGCCTTTTTCTCGCGACTGATATAATTTTTAATCGTGTTAAAATATCAGAGTTTATCAAAAATTTTAATTTTTATTTAAACATCTTTTCAATCAAATTTATTAAGCAAACGTGGAGCCCCCCCCCCCCCCTTTCTACTTTTTTTTGAACTGACGGTATGAAGAATAACAACTTGTAAAAGACTCTTATTCAAAGAAAGTTCAAACACAAGAGGGCGAAAAATATTTTGTGCAGCTTGTAGAAGATTCTTATCCAAAGAAAGATCAAACATAAGAGTATGAAGTATATTTTGGGCATCTTATTCTTTTATTACATTTTATATATTTTCAAAATCGTCATTCATGTTTCAAAGTTTCCAAAAATTTACCCACATAAAAACAGCACTATAAATTTTGTATCTGCGTTTCGAAATTATTTTTTAAATGCGCCAAAAAATGTCCAATTCTGAATATTCACAGGGTAACTGAATGCCAATATTTGAATCAAGAGTAAAATGTTATTTTTAAAATCAGTAATTAATTTTATACGCAATTTTTTCATTGAATGGACTTTTCGTAAAATAAATCATAAGCAAACTTCTTCAGGATAAGTAAAATACGACTTTATATAGCGCAGTTCTGTAAAACTGATTATAACAATAAACGAGATGATATAGCATTAACCAAGATAACAATATACAACGATAATAAAAATTATAATTTACAGAAGTGTATTTATTCAACCATGTTAATGTCTTCAAGGAAACAATAAAAGCTTTAATACTTGTCTTACATTTGCCGAAAAAACTAGCGTTCTTTAATTCATTAATTTTCAGGGATTCTCAAGTAAAGTTTTAAAATTCTAGGAATATAACTCTGTGTCCAAAAATATCTTTCATTCTTCTTACAATCCTACATCACACAAAACAAAAATTTAATAGTATTTTAAAGATAATGATATTTATGAGAAACTTAATAAGTTTCACCATAGCAACCACTTTGTCGAGTCATAATTCAGAAACAGCCATCATATTACAATGGAAAACAGCAACGAATCTTCCTGAGATGCATTCTGATGTTTTTCCCATAATCAAGGCAATGATTATTTCTTTTCGGAAATACTGTTTCCGCACGAGTTATTTGCGATGAAACGTTTTTTTTTTTTTTTCTTTAATTCTGTTATACTCATTACAGTTATTTTCCGTGCAGAAAACAGTCACCATGTAAGGATGACATTGTAACACAGCCGTTTTTCGAAACTAAGCGCAAAAATACAAGCACAGAAACGGATATCCTGAGGAAACCCATTATTCAGGCAACATTTTCATTCAAAAAAGTTTTTGAAGGGCCAAACTGGAAAGTATACGCTTAATAGACAGAAATGCCAATGTCAACTGACATCCTCGTGGCCGAATGTGTACTTATTTTTATAAATGCATTCAAAAATTCCGACAGAAGATAGGAAAGTGGTGTTATTTCTTTCAAAAATTCTAAAAAAATACTAAATTTTCGCATATTTGATAAATTGAAATTCTTTTTTTGTGTATGCGATGGGGTGGGGAGATATTTATACAGAACATTAAGATTTGCATAAATTCAGAATTTTTCATTCTATTTACATCGTTTTTTATGACTTGCACAGATAGGCAACTAAATGCTTTTTAAGACAGACTTTTAACTACTTTAAAAATGAAAAAGCACAAAAAGTTTTTTTTTTTATTCCTTTTGAATAATTTTTAAAATCCTATTTTTTTTTTATTATTATTTTTTTTGCGCCTACTTGATAGATTAATTTGTTTAAATTATAAAACACACAGCAGAGCTTCACTTTTCTAATACTTCTCATTGTCTGAATTAATACTAATAATTCATAGAAATATTGTATACTATTAATATGAATCATACTAGAAAATAATCAAATAAATTATTTTACATCAAGTAGCAAAACGATATAGATGCAACCAAAATACCTGTGATAGTATCTTATATATATACCTAAAAATTGATATCAATTTTTAGGCATTCTCTTAACACAATGCTCTGATATGATCATTTTGCATTAATTTACATACCACTTTCATTGAAAAATAATTTCAAATATTTGATTATCTTCTAGCCCAAGATTTATTTATATTATTATTTTATATCATTGGAAAAAGTGCTTAGATTACATCTAATTTTAACTGGAGAATGGAAATCAATTTTGATTTATTAAGTAGAAGAACTAAAGATGAAACACAAAAAACATTTAAAACTCTATTCATTGCTAACATCATTAAATAAAAATGATCCATTTTCTTATTGTTAATACTAATTACAATACTTAAAACAATACAATACAGATCATACATGAAATTATTTTGGTGTCATTACATTATTTAGAATAGTGAAAAAATAAATTCAACAACTTCAGAATATTAAAATTTTATATTCTGAAAGTAAAGGTAATTTATGAATTTCTTGTATAATATAATCAGCCATATTCAAATTGATCAAACTTGGAAATCAAAATAAAACATTCAGTACAGTGAATGAACTTCAGTTAAAGAGTTAGAACAATGGTTCAAAATACTAAACGAGATTAACAGCAAAGTTCAGATAATGGAAGTTTTCATATGAATTTTGAAAAATACTGCAGAAACAGAAAGAAAAAAAAATCTGTTTAAAATTTCAGAATTGGATATATATATGAAATACAAATTGCCACAAATGTTCCACTTTTAAATTCGAGGAAAATAAAAATTCAGAAAAATAAGTTAAGAAAACAATTGAATTGAGGATAAAATAAACCTAGGAAAAAAAAATTAATTTGATTCAGAACAAAAAATAAGACAAATAACATTTAAAAATCAATTCCTCTACAAACGTGAAATCTTCATATTACTTTTATAAAATATTGAAATAGTAAATAAAGAAAACTTTATTAATATTATTAAAGTTTAAAGAAGTGTTTAGAAAATTTAAAGTCTATTTTCATATACAAAAAAAGCAGACATTTCTGGTTTCATAATCAAAAATACAACCTATTTCAAAAAAAATTCCTCTTCACTTTTGTACAATTCTATCAACAATTATTTTTTCTCTATTTATTCAGCAAAGTATAAATTTAAATTAAAATAATAAACATAAATAATTTAAATATTTATAGGAACTTGCATAAAAATATTTGTAAATGACTTGTCATTTAAAAGCACAAGGTGATTAACAAATTTTTGCAAAAAATGAACATTTAATAAATTTTTAAATAAAATTTAAGTGAATTTTACAATTGCAATTAACACATGGATATAATTTTGAGAAAGATCAGAGACTAATTCTCTAGATGCTTATTTGAAATAAAAATAATAAAAAAAACTGTTAATAATATATTTTCAATAAAATTATTACTTTTTTATTTCTTAGAATTCAATATTATTAATATTATGAAAGCACAAAAACCTATTTCCTTACAAACTACAAACAACAGTGGCTACCAGTATAAAATCTAAATTATTAAATTTGCTGATTTGCAGATAGTTAAAACATGATTAAATAGCCCTCTTACGTGCAGTGTCATCAAGAATACATGAGTATACAAAATTTTTAATTTACAAATATAAAACAAGTCAAGTTAAATTATTGTTCATAAATAAAATTTGCACCTAAACAAAGAACTGAATTTTGAACAGATAGACAAAATAAATCTTATACTGGCCAAAATTAGTTTATTCTTTGAGCACAAATAAAAAGAAAGACAGAAAGATATTTTGTTGATCAATATGTATATAAAAATAAGAAATTTTAGTAATATTATCCTAGTACAGCTCCTAGCATAGCCTAGGTAAGTAAAAGTCACCACTATACATTTCAGATTAGATAAGGGAATTTTTTAACTATAGAGAAATTAATAAATAATTTTCCTTAAGATAAAAAAAATTTTCTGTCAGTACTTTGCACAAAAGATGCAACAAGGACCTTTCTAAAATAAATTTCAAATTTTTTAAAAGCAATTAATGACAAATAACTTATATCGAAATAAAATTAATAATATAGTAGGTAATTCAGAGTAGAATAATATGATCCCTAAGAAAAGAACATTACAAAAAGAATATTAACAAGTAGTGAAACAAAAAAATTAATCGAATTCCTATAATAAATTCTTCAGAATTACCCTAACTTTTCCAGAAATTATTAATACAACATATAAGTCAAGAAAAATCATTTTCGTCATTTGCCAATCAGCTGTGAATCAACAATAAACAACAGTGTTACTTATCAACCTACAATGACATATCTATGAACCGCAACATAAACAGGGTTTCGCCCAAGTCTCACACGAAATTTTAACATTTTATAAAATAAATATCAAGCATCGCATCACAGATCTAACTTCTTATTTGAAAAAACAGATGTTCATAAAGCTTTACAAAAATTTATAAGGTTAACATATACCAATTAACCACATTCTTACCTTTAATCCGTTCTCCGTTAATTCCAATGTTTTGTACACTCGCCATCACTATTTACACATGACGCATGCGCGTACGTGTTGCCACTTTTTAGACGTAAAAAGATTGGTTTTGAAATTTAAATAAATAAATAAATAAAATAGCAATAAGATGCAATAAAAATTAATTTACATTTTTGAATGAAATTTTCAGAAATATTGGATCTGGACTGACATAAAACATCAAGCCAGATTTTTTATCTGTAAAACAACCAAAAAACAGCTATTAGTTAGTGGCTCACTCCTGGGGGCTAAAAAAAGATCCATGGAACATGAAAAATCTGGATCCATATGCAAGTGAAGTTATGAAGCTCCAAAATAGTTAAACTAGGAGAGAATGTAAAAAGAAACTGAATGCAGGTAAGGACATTAGAATATCATCAAGCAGAAGAGGGAAAAATTTTGCAGAGTAACAATTTTTGCAGAGATAATAGAACATTTTATGTTATCTTCTATGAACTGTGACATGTGGATAAAAATGATTAAAATGAATATTTAAAAAGAAGAATAAACTTTACTTTTCAAGTCAGCATCACATTCTCTTTTTCTGTGTTCAATATTTTTGTGAAATATGTTCTAGAAATTTATTGATATAATGAAAGAAAAAATTGTTGATTATGCAAAAGTGCAGAATTATTTTTGCTGAGCATGAAAAGCTGAAAAATGCTTCTTTTGAATTTAACGTTAAAATTGCCGCAATCAACTTTGAAATAAAAGATTTTAAAATGCACCATTTTTATAGAGCTGAAAAAATATCTGATACGGGTGCTTTATATATCTATTAAATTCTCTAGAGTAGGTATAAATCACACCATGTAATGAATACGATTAGTCAGCAAATGGTTTAAACACAAATAATTGAATGAAATCGTATAAAATTTGGTTAATTAACAAAGAAAATACTAAATTAAAAAAAATAAGAGGTGATTTCTTTTTTGTTAATATATAATTCTTAATTTTCAGGGGGAGGGGAGGAATTCACCTATATGAATTTTTCAATGATTTTCAATTTGTATATGGTCATACGCCAAAATTAGAAAAATCGGATGAAATTTCAGATGTTTTCAGTAATTACACAATTAAACGATACGGATTCAACCTAAGTTACAAATGCAATAAAAAGGTTAACCCTGAACTTGTCTCATAGTGCACTAAAAGCCCATTTGAAGAGTTGCTTTATTGAAAAATGCTCATTTAATGTTCTTAATGTAAAAAAAAATAGCGGCATCCTCAATATCATATTTTTTTTATTTAAAAAAATGTCCACATACCTTTCATTTCCTGTAAACTATTCAAAAGATCCCATTTACAGTTTCAATTAGTTAGCTTAAAAGTGTTTTTTTAATCAAATTCGACAATAACTCGAATTTCTTTTTTTTTTTCTGGTTTACTGATTTTTCATTTAAATAGTGCCAAAATATAATTAGAATATATTTTGGTTATTTCCATGTTAAATCTGATTCGTAATTTTTTTAAAACTAAATCACAGATATGAGTGTGCCCCTCATTGTCTCTTGACAACTAATATTTTTGGACACAATGCATCACTAGCCACAAACAGTAACAAAGATATTGCATGAAAAAAATGCAATTAACAAGATTAAAATAGAATTTAAAAAATTCAGTAATTACCACAGTACATTTTTTTTAACTATTTCATTAATCATTTGAGACTTGCAACACTGAAAATTAATTAGTTTTAAAAAATCCCATCTGTATATGTAATAAATTTGATTTTGATCATAAAACTTTTTAAAGTCAAATTGTCTGTGAAGATTTTAATATTAATTCCATTCTGCTACACAAATGATTTCTTACAGTTTGGTTTTGAGAACGTTTGTGTTAAAAATTAAATAATTGTATAGGTTTAAGTACATGATTTTCAATTTTTATCAAATATACATTTGGAAAATGAGCAAGTTTGTTTATTACGAGATTGGTCTATTAATTGTTTGACAAAAAAAGCAGCAAAAAGAAAAGAAAAGTCCATGACCAATAACAAAGTTCTCCTTATTTAAAAACTTCAATATTCATGCAAACAGGGATAACACACTTTATTTTTAGATGATAGGGTTTCTGAAAGCAACAAAAAGATGAGTACGCAGCATCTCCAGCATTGCATAAAGAGTTGTTAATTTATAGTACAAAATTCCTGTTAGTTTCTGCATTTTTTTTTTTTTTTTTGCCATAGGAAAAGGCGCAGAACATTTGTTTGAGCAGGCTCTTGCTTTTATTTTTCACTCACTTTCTGGAGAGCACACATAATCTTAAATGTAGCGGACCAACTTGCTGTCAGTTAATCTGGTTAGCCCATTTTTTTAAAATCTGGGATGGTTGAGCCTATTCTTGTTGGTAAGGTTGGTTAGTTAATAAATTAGCTGGAAAAAAGAAAATTGTTCAATTAATTCCGAAGTACATTAAATTAATATTTTATGAATATTAATTTAATGTACTTATTAAATTAATATAAAAATATAAATTTCTTAATGTCTGTAAAATATATTCCCACTTATTCTATTTTTATCCATCAAACTGAGTTTATGACAGTAGAACAAAAATTAACTTACTCTTGTATAAGCGAGGAAATAATTCATAAAACTATTTAAAGTACAGGGTGTTTAAAAAAACGTGGACAAAATGACATGATAGACCCGTCATAGAACAAGGATTTTTTTTTTTTAAAAGGTCGCAACTGCGAGACGTCTAAAATAATGCATAACACAAAGATAAAAGACTGAATCATTACAGATCATTTTATTAATAATTACTCACCCATGTGCGACTAATGCACACCAAATATTAAGCCTACAGGAGATGCTTAAAGTTTTTGCCAGATGCATCGAGACACGCCTGGCATCTGCGTTGCACCTTCACAAAGAAACCAGGAGTATCTCGAACGCATCCTATTGCCACAACAATTCGTCCTACCAAGTCATCCGACATTGCAACAGATGTTTCTTTGGCGTTGCAACACGTTCTTTTAAAAATCCCCATTAGAAAAATCCAAGAGATATATATCTGGTGATCGTGGTGGCATGCTTGGTCCACCGCGACCAATACAACCGCCAGAAAAAGTAGGCTGCAGATGTGCTCTGACCTCTGTGCTGAAATGTGTTGGAGCTCCATCGTGTTGAAATCGAATGTGTCGATGAATAGGATCTGAAATCATTCAACATTTCTATGGTAGAACCACTTGTAAGAATGTTAGATGAATGGAGCCGTTAAGTCTAAGATAATGCACGGGCCAAATAAACAATTTCCTACAATGCCATCCCACGGGTTAAAGGAATATTTGCTCAGCTCATGTTTGTATTCCAACTCCCTCTCGTGGCGTTTGCGACCCTCTATTCCTATGCGATTTTTGACCCTTGTAGTATGACAAATCTACCATGTCATTTTGTCCACTTATTTGTGGAATTATGCCTACCCATCTATGGATATGGTAACTCACACTGTGAAGTTGACAATTAAAAATTGATACATAGATTTGATACTATATTTGTAGATTTCTATCAATTTTGAATGAAACCCATAAAGAAGAAGTTTATTTGTTCGGTTACGTATTTATTAAACAAAATTATAGCTATAAAACGAAGAAAGCTTGATGAATGGAATTTGGCATATAGATTTAAAGTAAAAAATTTAAATATATATTAAATTTGGAACAAACCCATCAGATTTGAACGTTTTTCTGTTTGCAGTCTCACAAACTTGTAAGCAACAACATAAAAATACAATGACTCAAATATTAGCATTTTGGTATGTGATTTTCTGATTATATTTGCAGTTCTATATAAATTCTTGTTTTTAGTTGGTTGGACCAAAAAAGTCGGTTTTCTGGTACTTGTGCATTAATTCGATTACAACAATTCAATACCAAAAAAAAAAAAGTCAACGATGCTGATAGATTCTTTTGTTACTACTGTCCATCAATTATCTAAGGTTAATACTACAAAAGCAATTTATTACAAAGTATGCAATAAAGTGATAAAGAAATTCACAAAAAATAATTAAAAGAAGCTCTTGATACTTTTCAATCTATGTACTGAAGATAATTTTTAAAAAAAAATCTTTCAATAATTGGATCCTTATTTTTTTTTTCTCCTTTCCTTTTTAAACCTTTTGAACACATCATTTTATTTATTTTACCCAATTTTATGATTAAGTACTATTTATGATTAAGCACAGTTTTATGATTAAGTATTTAAGTACAAAATTTTATGATTTGAGTTAAACCTTTCCTTTTCTCAACATATTCACCACAACCCCCCCCCCCTCACCAAAAAAAATGAAATGATTCCCTCTATATTCCTAAATTTAATAGTTTTATCAAACAATCTTATAAATATAAGAGGCTAAATAATATCGTTGCGATACTGACAGCATTTAAAATACCGAACAAAACGCAATATAATCATAGTCTGAAAACAAACAATATGGAAATGTACTTTTCACAATATGATTATAATAAATGGCTGTGCTTTAAGGGAAGCAGATTGCAATCAATAAAAGTTTAATCAGCAAGATAAAAGTTTGACATAAATAATATATACAATATATTTTTATAGATCTTAATAAAGAAAGATAACACAGTTTTCAAAAAAGATACTTTTTGGAAATTATTTAAATTTTGATAGTTCATTTTCATATTTATTTCAATGCTTATTCAAAAAATGTAACAAATTTTTTCTTTTGATTTGTAACTTTTTTCCCAAAACAATTTCATATTCTGATATCTTCATTTTTCAGCACACAAATACATACATTATGTCAATATTCTAGATTTATCTACATTTAAATGATGAGTAAGTGCACCATAATAGTTACTATTACTAACGATTTCACTTTTCTTTTAATTTATTATTCCTTTTCTTCTGGTGAACTTGCCAAAGATAATCATTTTTTAATGATCAGCCATAATTAACATATTTAAATTTCCTCTTTCCTGATATATTCCATTCCCTATATGTCTTGGAATCTTTCATTTTGCTCAAAGCTATTTACATAAAAATTTCCAGGATTATTGACCAGATATGAATCAGAAATTTTAAGCACAAATTATAACCTAATAACTTGAAATCTGTTTTTATCTCTTTTACATTTGTATTTTGATTTCCAAGAAAACCATTAAAAAATGGCAAGGGTAATTTTCTTGAATACCTGACTCCCTTTATGAACTTAAAATTTTTCATTCATTTTTTTGATGTCTAGTTCAAGAAATAATACTTCTTTTAGGTTATTTTAACATAAACCTGTGAACTATTCACAAAGATATTTGAAACATTTTTTTGTGTGCAATACCTTAAAAAACAGTTATATTAAATTGAATTTTGTATAATGGAAGTAAAATTATCAAAATTTTCACTTAGGACATTTTGGAGTAAGTTTCAAAGCTTTCCCCTTCTTATTCATTAAGTTCCGAGTCAAATAAGCTTTTTTAAAAAAAAAAAAATGTAATGTTTAACTGTTTAAACCTGTTTCTTCTAAATGTAATATAAATTAAGAATAAAAAGCTCTCCTCCTCCCCAAAATTATACACACCTGCACAGCACTGTATTAAAAAAAGCTATTAGTGAGTAGGAAAAAATGGTAAAATCCATAAGAGGAAAGATAGTGAAAAGGTACCAGAGAAACATTTTACTATTAGTCGCATTCACAGTGTCAGAGGGATAAAATTGTTTTTTTTTAACTTTTTATAATCAATCTATACTGAAGAAAAATGATTTTCATACTAGCTAATAACTATCCTATTCAACAAAAATATGCAAATGGAATATTTAAGTAAATAAATGCTTGTTCCACTTTTTTAGTACACCACACTTTATACAATGGTCAAAGAATATGAAAACCTTTTGGCAAGAGATTGCATTTTTGAGTTTGGATGTATCAGAACAGCAATTTTTTTTACCTTTAAGTCCTTTTCAAGATAAGTTAATCAAGAATTTAACAGAATGATTTTTATAAAAGATATCTGTATTTAATTAGCAGTTATAAAGAAGAAAAAAGAAACAGGAATAACGGCATATATGAAAATTCTAAATTATGACAGTTAATATTTTATAGAGCAACCTTTAGTATCCCCTTTGATCTTGTAATGTCATCTCATAGATTCACCAATATTTTTGGTTCTGCTTTTGTAATACTATAACATGATTAAATTATCTTTTAGTCAATTATATTTTATTGCTGGCATGTTTTTATATCACAAGTTTCATTAATATGTAAGAGAAAAGATGGTGTATAGGTATAAGAGAGTAACATTTTCGAAATAAAAATTTTCTGTTATACTGCTTATGCAGTTTACATTATTACTACCAAATGTTGAAGTTTTGGACTCATCAATTCAAATTCTGCTATTCACTTAAAATGAGTTTTTAACCTATCTTGTCTTTTCGAAATTAGTTTCAGATTAATATTATTTTATTTTACAGTGGAATTGCAACTAGATTAAATTTCAGCAGTGTACTTTAAATGCCATTCATGCTCAACTTTACATTGCATTGTATTATCCCACTTTGTTTGCTCTAAGATATTTTTTCCATCAAATAGATGCATTCTTTTTGATTATTTTATGATTACTTGGTGCTATGCACCTTTTTCTGCTTTTAGTAATTTAGTTTTCGGCTGATTGTTTCATGATAATTTTTCAAAATACTAGAAATATCGCTTTTAGTTAGATTTCCACCAATTTTTTTTTCTAATTTCATAATGACTAAAATTTAAGCAATAACAAGACTTTATATTTTTCAAATGGTTATAATCAATTTTACTGTTGGTATCAATTTTACTGCTGGCAATTTTACTATTAATTCTTTAAGTTTTGACAACCCATAAATTGGAATGAAAAAAAAAAAAAAAAAAAAGACCAATTAAATAGCAATCATAAAAACAACAACAAAAGGTGAGGGATAAAAGAATTACCTCCTTTCAAAACTTGTTATTACTAAATTATATTAAAAACAAGATATTAAATTGTTAATCTAAACACTCATATGTATTAGTTACTTTCAAATGAAGAAATGCTATGTCTTAACAATTGATATAAGGTGCATTTCCTTCCAGTTATTTAGCTTTTTTAAAAAAAATATTATAGCTAAACAAATTTAATGCTTTACATTTTTAGTTAAATTATCTTTAAAATAATAATATAACTTCATGGTATAACCTCAAATATCATTACTTTGTAATTGTCTTCAAACTTACAAAATTGGATCTTTCCTAAAAGATTTCCACAATTTGGT
>JAPMOQ010001578.1:4992808-5004131 GCA_026543055.1 Argiope trifasciata | reverse complement strand
ATATATATATATATATATATATATATATATATATATATATATATAATTTTCTAATTTGTTTTGGCATCATAAAATTCAGAGATATAGAAGAAAGAAATACAAATAATAAAAAAATGTTTTAATTTAGACTATGTACATTATATACAAATGATTTTCAAATTTCATTCATAATATTCGCATATTACAAAAAAATATTAATTACTAAATTTTGAAATAATGACTTTTTCTTCATGATATATTTTTTTCACAACAAAGTAAATTCTTGTCAAGGTGTATAAAGTTTTACAATTGATCATAATTAATAGCTGTATGGAGAAGAGATCATTCCAGGTGTGGGACTGAACTAGGACAAAAACTTCCGCAAAGAGAAGAAACAATAGCAAGAGCCATACAAGTTGAGCAGCTATAGCTGGGTTTTTAAATAATGACTGTAAAGAGAAAAAAAAAACTATTAGGGAATATATTATTAATATTTAATAAAAACTCAATATTGTTATAGCCTAGAAAAAGAAATATAAAGCAGTGCTATAACAATATGCCAACAAATTGAGCCAATATACACATTTCGGGTAATTGGCATACAAACAATAAATAAAATACAAATGAATTTTATTCATAAAAATTAATCATTAATAGGAGTAATAAATGTGTTAACAACCTGTTTTATTGTAATTTCTTGAAAATATAGTTAAAGTAAAAAGAGAATTATGAGCCAACCCCCATTCATATAAATTTAACAGTTTTTATCCCTAAATAGTTTTTTTTTTTGAGGGACAGATCATTATAAAAATAATATCTATAGCTAAAAACCAATAATAATAAATAAGATAAGAGCAGTTGTTGAAAGAATATGTTCCCAAATCTCAAATAATATGCTTAACAAAGTTCCCAGTTCCATTACTAAACATTAAAAACAAATCTTTTAAAAAGATAAAAGATTTAAAACTTAATTCAAAATTTGAGATGCTATTACTATAGAATTTTGACATCCTTTAAATGCAATTTAATATAAAGACATAACAATAAAAAAATTTAATACAAATACTCATTATATGATTAGTAATTTTCCATTCTTACCTAAATAAACGATCAAATAAAGCCAATCAGTAATTTCAATGAAAAAGAATTTAAATGAATCAAATTTCTATTTTAGAAAGCTAATGTTAGAAAGATAATGGGTATTATCATGCTTTAAAAGATTATTCATATAATAAAAATTCCTTATTTATAAGTTTACAAAATGAAAGAGAAAAAATATATGTATGCAATCTGTATTTTATTGGATTTAAAATTGTGAAGTTTTCTACCCCAGCCACTTAATGGTTCAAAAATTTTAAACAATCAAAGTGAAAGTTTGTAGATTAAATATGCTTTCTCAAGTTATATAAAGAAAAAAAAAATGTCTATTTTGTTAAAAATCTCTTCAGTGGTATTTATTTGACTGTACATAAATGCAATAAATATCAATCTGTTTCCACAAAAATCAAACATCAATCAACAACAGCCATTTTAAGCAAAGAAGATGGAGAAGGATTACAAATGTGAAATACTTCAAATATCATAGGGTTATCCAAAATTAAAAGCAGAAGTGAAAGTTATGTATATGTTATGATTAATCAATTAGTCGGAAACATTAATAATTGGCATTGATTATTTTTATCGATATTTATTCAAATTAATAAATTGAGGTATATAATCTATGTATTTTCAAGCAATATGCGAGTAACAATATGGTCAAACAATATTGTATCAATCGGGTTTTTAGTATCCAGATTGATAACAAAAGTATCAGATTGTATTGAACACATTAAACCAGGTTGTGTTTTTATATTGAAATACATCAAAATGAACTATGAAGCAATTCTTGGCAGATAACAATAGATAATTTCTTCAACCTCAATCATTTTTTATTGAATTATACAGTAATAATTTGATACAAAGTATCAAGTTAATATAATATCACCAACCCCATTCCTATGTTCAGTGATTTATTAACATATGTTATGTTTTTTTAACTACCTAAATGTATTAATTTCTTAACATTTATTGCCCGAAAAAAAGTATTGCTTATGCATTTTTAACCTACTGAGTATACAAAACTGATGACATTTTCTATAAATAAATATATTTTGTTTTAAATATTTTTCCTTCAGCAAAACCGAAAGGTAATTCAAACAGTAAAATTATCTTTAATAAAATAAATTGAAAACAATTAAAATTAAATATTCAGCCTGAATACAATTTTTAGAATATAATAATTTTAAAATATACTGAAAAAAAACATATTTATAATTTTTAAACCAAAACAAATGTATGACAACTAAAAAATAAAATTAATATTAAATGCTATCAGTCTTTTTCATAAAAAAAATTCTGAAGTACAAAGTTAAAATTAACAATCAAGCGATAGTAAGTAATTTGAAGTAAAGATAAAAGTTTTCAATTAATATTTAGAAATAAAAAATGTTGACACAGACAGATGTGAAAGGATCTACTATTGACTGTATTAGGTACAAATGAATATCAATATCCACATGTAAAAATTACAATAAAACCAGGTAATCAAGTATTAACTCAACTCATATTCACATTTTCAGATTAGTAATTTTTTTTAAAACCTTGCTCACTACTTTTTTTTTTACTAATAAATACAAATGTATTTATTAGATTTAAAAAATTTTCAAAAGGGTACTCTTTTACATTGCAATTAGAAAAATCATATACTAACATGAAATTTTGAAAATTCATGATAGATTACTTTTTTGAAGTAAATGCAAAATTTCTACTTGGAATTAAAGTGGAAACAACAAACTATAATCAACAATTAGTAGTTTATAAAAATATTTAATAACAGCTGCAAAATATATAGTAGTAAAACTAATTTGCAATACACATACATAAAACCGTGAATGACCAGCATGACCAGGTTCAGCTGCATTGGATATGCCTTCAGCTTTAAAAAGCTCTTTAGAGTGCTTAACTAGAGCTCCTTGATTCCACATAGCAGTCTCTGTCCACCTGAAAAAAGAGCAATGATTTAAAAAAATGATATTTCAGTAATATAAAACCATAATAGAAAAAATAATCACAAAATAAAACTACATACATAAAAAAATAAGGAATTTTTTCTTCAATCTTTAAAACTTTGAAAATTTTTACTTTTGATTTTTTAAATGAATCACACAATAATGATTTACTTATAGTAAAATAAATGATCAATTATGAATTATGCAAAACAAAGTTTAAAGCTCCTTTACAATTTTTTTAAATCTAATCAAAAATTAAGATCAGATCAGTGCAAAATTAAGTTGTAAGAAAACAATATTTCAACAGAAATATTAATAAGAATCTTTGCCATGAATTTCATAACTTTCTACACTAGAATAATTATGTGTAAAAGAATAATACATTTTAATATGTAATGCAAATAAATTGATAGGTATCTTTTACTTCATTTATCTTGAGAACAACTAAATATAAGAATAAAAATATTTATATGTTCAATACATGCATTAAAATTATAACACATAGTATAATAAACATATAGAATATAATACATTCTGAAAGAATTGGCTGAAATATATTATTATAACAGACAACTTTGAGCTTCAAATACACAAAGTTTCAGAAAATCTATACTAGTATGAGAATATCAGCAAGTATTTTTGTTTTCTGTTTTCATTGCAATAATATACATTATGTATGTTTCAAAAGTTGTCTATATGTATTAATACTCACGTGCTATAAGGAACATGCACATTTTTTATTTCAACCCTCTGCCATCTTCCTAAGTGCAGGGCCGCCTTATGAAGTACATCACAGTATTTAGGAGGAAAACAATGTGATATATACAATGTGAAACAACCAATTCCAGTAAAGACACCATATTGAGTGACAAAATGTACATCATAATGCAATGTATTCTGCAAAGGAAAAAAAAACCATTTACAACAATTAATGTATTAAGCTAAATGACAAGAAATAAGTTTTTATCATACTGAAAATAGATAGAATAATCACAAATTAATTTAATTGTAGTAAAATATAATATAAAAGGAAATTTTTATATAATATGCAAATTTATGCGACTATTAGCAGTATAATAAATTAAAACATAGAATAATGGAGAGAAAGAAAGGTAAGGATTCTATCCACTTGCTAAACATAATTTTGAAAAACTGGTAGACTAATGTGTCATTTAATAATGAATTGCTTTCTACATTTTGGTAGAAAGCTTTTCATCAACTAGAACGCAACAAGCAATTCATTACTATTTTATCAGAAACCCAGACTAGTTTACTCAAAAATCTTCCAGGGTGACAATCTTATCCTATAAAGCTAAATTAGAATTTTACTTCTGATGCTCTAAAGTCAATTTGACCAAAAGAATATGTAATTTTTTTTCTCTTTTTTTTTAAGCCATGGGTCCGTCCTTGATTAATGAACTTGGCAAGATATAGCTGCTTGTAGGCTATATTATGAAAATTGGATTTACTAATTATTGAGGTGAATAAATTGTAAAAACAGATTGAGAATTTAGGCAGAGAGAAAATCAGTAATGACATTTCTAGACATTATGCAAAACCAGATCATTGGTAGAGGGCTAGGGAACTGATACTTAGGTTTTGCCAATTTCTTAAATATACAGATGTACAATTCAGCCATTAACAACATATATTTCAACTTTATTTTTCATTTGTACTGGTTCAAAAGAGCATTGTTATATTTCTTTCTTAATAATTGTAGAGACATGTAAGACTCGCTTGAAAAACAGGCCTCTGCTAACCCTAATATATCAAATCGAATATCTCACAAAGTTCCCTAGGGGAAAGCCTGATTGAGATAAATGCTTAGAGACGGATCATGTTACAAGAATCACACAATAAATGATAACAAATGAGTTCAATGAACTTGATGAACAGTTGGGCCGTTTTACATAGACGATTTACTATTCTGTGACTGAATACAAATCTGGCAGGAATGAGATGGCTTTGTATTAGCCGTTGAGTAATGATGTGAGAGCTGCCAGAATGATGCTCCGGACACCACATAATAAATAAATTTTCATATTAAACAATTCATTGTCACTGACTACAAATTTAGAATTATTGCATTCTACTTAAAGAATGCTACCAGTTATATTGATTCTTCACACCTTTTCTGAATTCAGACTTTTTCAAACCACCTAATGTAAATCTTTCAAACTCCCTTTTTGCAAAACTTTCTATAATTTTTTATATATTAGAGGGAAATAATAAAATCCTTCTAAGTGAAATTAAAATTTATTGAAATTTTTTTAATAAACAAAATAATTAGTGAAACTGTAGAATCTGCTTATCAATATACATTTTCTTAAATCAAAATTAAATTAGTCATAACTACCTTCACAAATTTTCAAGAAATACAATGCTTTTATGACAACTCTGGAAAACAACTGAGTGATTTTATGCCACAAATACAAATAAGAAATACTAAATGTAATTAAAAAAATTTCTGCTTTAATAAATAAAAAAAGATATTTTTTATAAAAAAAAAAAAAAAAAAAAAAAAAAAAAAAACTCGGGTAATCAATAATAAGAACATACCCCTTTTTGTACATTAATAGATTTATTAAAAAAATTGGGAGAGTATAAGTCCAAGCCCAGCTTTAATTTTTAATACCCAAGTTCCAAATTCTAGTAATAAAATTTTTCTATGTTGCAGGCAGAGCATTTGAAACATGCTATTAATCTATGCAATATCTCATGATGCTCACTGTGAAAGTCAAGGCTCCCCAAGATACAACAATGCTTATAGCCACTTAAAAAGTAAGTTTGGAGACACATTTCTACTACATACTTTTAAGAATGTTAATTTAATACATTATCAATTAAATATAATGAAAACTGGTTTCAAGATTTCATTTGTATGTTATACACTCACAAATAAATGGATTGCCTGATTATTATTCATATTTGGCACAAATATGCTTTGAAATTATAAAAACCAATACATATATAATGTTTTTTTTTATTTTTTTATTCTATTTCAAGATAGTCATCCTTTTCATAATTTTGTTTACCAAATCAATGGTGAATTGAGTAATTCAAAACATTTTAGTCATTCTAATAATGATAAGATATTTAATTGTAATTTTGTTAACACTGTTTAAAACAGACATTTAGTTCCAATTTTTTAAACATCAATAAAAGCAGAAATGCACATAAAGTTTTATAAATATTAATAAAAGCATGACATGCAACTGTAATTTTCTTATAATTGATAAAGGCTTATTTTCTTATATCATTGTTTAGATACGAAGTCTATTATTATGAACCATAGATTCCTCTATGAATCCTTACTCAAATCCTCAAGTATTCTGATATTAATTGTGACTTTTCACTCATATGGGACAACAGTCTTTATTGCAATAGCCCTTATGGTTTATTTATTCAAGCTTCAAGTCTATTATTCACAAGATTAATAGTTAGGAAAATATCATCAGCAATCAATACTCAGAACAAAAGTGAACAATTAGAATAGTATCCATCCATCCAATACTTCTTTAAAAAATTATTCAATGGAATGGAATTCAAAAATAACTGATTACCAAAATTGAAACATGAATAACATTTATTTTATGCACATAAAAATGATTATAAAATATAAAACTTTCAATTATGCATAGTCAATATCTCAATACTTCTGCAGAAAAACAATAATAGCTTAAAAATGAATCTATTATTTCATTTCAGTAGCTATAAATAAACATTTGATAACACACACTTACTGGTGAAAAGTAGCATGGCAAAAAAGTAGCATGATAAGCGACAAGAAAGGAATTAAACAGAACTTGTTTCAAACGAACATTAAAGTCATTTCTCAATGTTTCAACTTCTTCTCGTATTGTTTCTGCTGACATAGAGCACACATGATGAATTGTAGAGCTGTTTTTATTATTTGCTGCTGCATTCTTAGATTTTACGGCAGGAATCTTTTCTACAGGTGGCGGTGATTTAATTTCCAGAAATTTTGTAACATTAGTACCAAGTGCAGAAACATACACACCAAATCTATAGTTAAAAAAAAAAACATAACTATTAGCTTCTTTGAAAATGATTTTTAATGATAAATACAATAGCAAATATATGCAAGATAAAATTTAGCCTAAAAAGAAACTAATGAAATTTTAAAAAATTATATTAGCAAAATAAATAAATAAATATATTTTAGTAACATTTTAAATTTTTAAAATAATAAAATTGCAAAATTAGAAAAAAAAATTCGAAAACATAAATAAAAAAATTAACAACAAAGTAAATTCCATATTTACTGGTGGAAACATGATTTCATACAATTGCAAATAAAATTATGAAATAAATTTTGTTTCACATCTTTTAATATACTTCCTTTATTGACATTAAAAGTATCTGAAAAATTTAGAGTATTAAATAATGCGAATTTGTTTAGTATAAAGTCAAAAAATTGCACTAATGATTTAAATTCTTCCAACCAGATAGATGGTAAATTATAATACCAATGTTACTTGTAAAAGACATAAGCATTTGAATG
This sequence comes from Argiope trifasciata, assembly GCA_026543055.1. Taxonomy (NCBI): domain Eukaryota; kingdom Metazoa; phylum Arthropoda; class Arachnida; order Araneae; family Araneidae; genus Argiope; species Argiope trifasciata. The sequence goes on along the minus strand of JAPMOQ010001578.1, from coordinate 4,996,580 downwards.
TATTTTTAAAACTAGTCAAACATTCATGATCAATTTTCCTAACAATCATATGTAAATTAAAAAACATTCCAAACTTCAATATAAGGTTAAAAATATTCTAAATTAAATATTAGAAACTAGCCCACAATGCACATGTACAAAAATTATGTTTTTTTATAAAAACAAACAAAAATACTTACGGATAAATAAGAAAGACTATACTCAAAATTCCATGCTCTAAGGTCACAAAATAGAAACAGAATAATAAAACTGGAGCAAGGCAAATAATGATCAAAATATGAATGCAGAGGGTATATGTTGACTGGTACGATGATGGAAAACAAACACTGCAAAGCTATAAGATATTTTCAAAACATCTCATAAATTTAGCATATCTTGCATGGTTGCCAAGATCAGAAAAAAATTAGAATGAATCAAAATGAATATTAATTAAAATTTTATTCATGCTTTATATATCATTTTTGGAGGGAAAATGTAAAAAAAAGTAACTTTATATAGTATAAATAAACTATGCATAAACAAAATATCATAAAAGTGTCAGATGGATATTTAATTAAATTTTATATAAGTATGCAAAATGCAAACTTTTTATATAAATAAAAATTAAATCCTCATATTTACTATTATTTTTAAATATCATTATTATATACCAAAGATCTTTAAAAAAATGAGAAAAATAATGCACATATTCACAAAATTTCAAGAATTACATAAAACATGATTTACAAATATAAATTATACAATAATGTAAAAATTCAGAAAGAGAAAAAGTATTGTCAAAATTAGACATCAACTAACCTTTTTTAAAATGGATACTGGTATTCTTCTACTTAGCATTATTAAATTTATTGTCAATACATAATAATCAATCAGGTAATAATTCTGCAAAATCAAAGCATCATCTTAGTTTAGAAAAAATAATAGTTATTTCAGAATCTTCACATATAAAGATATTTTGCTTACTAGAAAATCCTCATTGTGAGAATAAGGTAGCCAAAATACACTACTATATAAATTTATATACTGTCCAGCCATAGCAAAAAGGCTCAGAAGTAATGCATCCATTTCAAAATGAAAATCACTATTATGTGGAATTTCTGGCATAGGTATGTGTTTGGGAGGGAGTACTTGAGGTTGAGTAGGTAAATCTGAGTGTCTGTAAGAGAAATATTTTTTTTTAATAATTATATAAGGTTGATTGCAATTCTATTTTTAAAATTATAATTTTAAAGGAAATAAAAATATGATTTCAAATTACTAAGAACACTAGTATGATACACATACATACATAAATAAATAAAATTTATATATCTAACTTAAAATAAACAAATAGAATAAATAAAAAGTGTATAAATTTCTTATTCATTAAAAATCAATCCAAGTATTGCTATTTCACTTTACAACAGTTGTTTTTTAATTTTGTTTTAAATGTTTTTTTTAACCATTTAATCCAGTAAGATTGGTTTCCCGAAATATTCTCGCATACTCTTCTAATAAGCTTGGCATGCTAGAGAACGCCTTGCATGACATTGGCGTACAATAATTAAAAAATATTAAATTTTGGCATGAATTTCGCATTTTTATTGAATCTGTCTTATCATCCTTGGCAATTAATGCCTCGCATTCTTAATGTTAATGTAATATTAGGCAGGTCGTCGTTGGGAATCAAGATCAAGCATGGTTAATGTTAATAGTATCCAAAAATCAAATTTGTGTTTTAGGCACATTTTTTTTCAACTAAATGAAAGCACAATGTTACAAATTTGCACTTAAAGTTCACAAAATATTGTACTAAATTTGATATATTTAAGTCATTGCACGTTTGAATTATCGCGTTACATATTCCTGAAAACAAACTTATGTCCAAAATTAAGGTTCACAAAAATGTTTTTCAAAGTCATTCTAAATGGCTACCAGTAAAATTTAAAAAAGTATAGTATTTCATATATATTGTGCCTTAACACTGTGACCGGTAACAGAGTGACACTCGTCGAATCTTCATCTGGAGAGAGCGAGGTGCATTCTATCATTCCTCCAACGTAAAAGAAATCGACAGATTTGGTGAAAGAGGAAACTTTGTCTGGGGTGGCATAAAGTTGGGCAATCATACACCTCTGCAAGCCTTCGATGCGGATACTGTCAATGCACACCGCTATAGGGATGGGATTCTTGAAGCCTACGTGAGGTTGCTCCGGGGTGCTTTTGGCTCAGACTTTATGTTTAAGGGCAATAACGCGCGTCCACACAGAGCGTTGATGATTTTCTTGAGGAAGTGGATATTCGACGTATGAACTGGTCTCGAGGTCTCCGGATCCCAATCCTATTGAACATGTATGGAATGGTTTCGGAAGAGCCACTGCACAGCGTACCTCCCCCCCCCCCAATACCTTCCAAGAGTTAAATGCCGCGCTTTTAAAAGAATGGGCTTTGTTACCCCAAGCTTTTATTGACACACTCATACACAGTATGAAGGCTCGTTGTGAAGCCTGTATAGCAGTACACGATAGTCACACTCCATATTAGGCAGGTTTTCCCCGAGATAAATGCTTTATCGCTGATTCATAATGTAACATTTTTTAATATAGCCTGTTTCTTAATTTCCAATTAAAATCTTTTCTATGTTGTTATGTGTCTATGTTCTTTCTTCAATTGTAGTGTACCACTGTGCCAAATTTCGTGGCAAGACAGTGAATAGTTTTTCCTTTCTCGCAGATTTTATGATTGTGACCTTAATTTTGGACATCAGTGTACAAACCGACAGGCATTCACTCTGTAGTTGGATTTAGCTCAAACTTTGACATTTGTTTACATTATGGATTGTATTTTCTGTATCTCGCTCTTTTAATTTTGTAATTATTATGTTTACATATAATCGGAAAGTCGGACTACATTTGAACAAATTTAACTCAAAATTTGAAAGAAAATTGCAAATTTTTTGTAAAGATCATATATTAATATTATCATATATTAATATATAAAGTTCAACTGTCTAGTTGAAATCGTTTTACAGTTACCTTTGCCAAGCGATTAAGGGACCAAGGTATGTAAATATTTAATTAAAAATTTTGGAGCATTACCCCTAAAGAGACAGTTGGTCGATAAAGGCGAATAATATAAATATGATAAAGGCGATGATATAAGAAAACTTCACAATGAATGTAAACTCCTCAAGATCGACAGGCCACAATTTTCATTTTCATAATTATCAAATTCTCTAAATACTTCAAATTTTTTGTCTTTTACTAGCAAAATTTTAAAAAATTATAGATCCTCTTTCAACCTAATAATATATGATAATATACTTCAGATTTGTCTTAAATAAAATAAAAAAGTATAAAGCTTGCACAAAAAGACGAATTGGTCTTTTTTTAATGTTTACCGAAATGATAAGGTGGTAGATATAAAGGTATTGATCCCATAAGTTTAAATGATGAAGAATTAAAAACTGAAATGATCACTTAAGAAATCCACAATGGTATTTTTTTTATGAACATTTTTTTTTTTTTTTTTGTTATCTCATAAGTTCTAAATGAGTCAACTGGATTTTCTCAAAAGGCTCAAAAACTGATGAGATGTCTGATCTTTGCTGAATCATTCGATAAAAGTCAGACAAGCAGAGCTTGCGCATGACTTTATTTGTACTTGATATCTTTACAACTTGATTACAATAAATAAATTATCCCAGTAGAATAAGAAATGGCACAATAATTTCTTCTAAACTGTTTGTAATTCATTCACACTTCATATCAAGTCCCTTTATAAGTTATATATA
>JAPMOQ010001578.1:4966569-4989332 GCA_026543055.1 Argiope trifasciata | reverse complement strand
TTTAACAATGTACATGAAGCTAATTTATTTAATTTTAACAATGTACACGAAGCTAATTTTTTAAATTTTAATACTGATTTTCCAAAATAAAACTCCAGAAATTGATTCAAGATTTTAATACTTGAGCTTGATAATAATTTACATTTGAATATATTTGAAAGGTATTAAAGTTTTTTGGAAATCCCGAAAGCACAGTAAATTGTACACGTAATCGTCTTTATAAAAATGATACATCTGAATTAAGTGCTAGAGAAGCAACTAAAAATGCATAAAATTATGAATACAATAAAGCTTTATCTTCAAAGCTATTTAAGTTGAGCGTAGAAAGATTCTGATACCTGTTTTCAAAACATTAGGGAAATGTTGATAGTACCTGGGATAATTTTTATTTCGAACTCAGAAACTTCTTTGAGCATTACGTATAAGAATTAAGACGTTACAACGCCTGATTAGTTGTAAGCCATATCCTATGCTTGAAAACAGCGAATCAAATCAAGAAAAGAACCCTCTCGAGTATATAGTGCATTTCTTAATTGTGGACATGATTAAGTTATAGAGTTGGGAGAGCGATACTGTATTAACTTGATACAGACTAAGGATATTAGGTATTTGGTATCGTTTAGATTCCATCTCTGTAACCGTAACTGTTTTCCTCCGCCCTCTATCGGCTGTTGCCATGAACAATGAGTCCATGTCTTTGAAGCGAGCGTAAAGCATGATGTAGTCCCCGAGTATTATTTTAATGCATATATGTTAAATGTTATTGTCCTAAATAGTTTTGTGCCCGTGTAAATGATACCCTTTAATGTCATTAAATGTATTTTTTTATTAAACTGGCATGATTTATTGGTTTTAATAGTCTACCCTGACAGAATTAAAATTTTGGCGCCCTTTCGGTCACATTCCCTATTTCTTTTTCATTCGCGTGATACTAAAGCAATCTGATAAAAAAAAAGTCTGATTTTTCAATTCTATCTCGGCGATATTATTAGAATGCTTTAATCATTTTACGTCATTCAACACCAATGCTTAACATTTACCCAATGTAACAGTGCACTGAAGAATCCTCGACTTCTCCTGTACTAACTATAATAAAGGCCTTCCTTTATTCTTTTCACCCATACGAGAATCACCGCCGTTAAAACTAAAGCTGCCGTCACCGAAATTCCACTTTCGAATTATATTTTTATCAGTATCAGTTATACGAGGTACAAGTGCGAGAGTCAATACCTTCTGTATGGGATTTGACGATTTTTCAAATTCGGTTTTGAAATACTGTTTTTTTTATTTTTTTTTTATAATAAATTTGTTACATTTGAAAACTTGTTTTTAAAGTATGAAAACGTTTTTCGGAAAGGCCTGACTATTCCAATTCTTCAAAAAGAGAGAGAGAGAGAAAGAGAAAAGGGGGAGGGGGAGAGAAAAAAAAGACCGAAAAAAAAAAAAAAAAACCAGAATTTTATCGGTTGGGACCGATTTGTCTAGCAGTTGAGGGCTCAAGGCGACGAGATGCGAATTTACAAGCAAGTAGAGATGTACTTAAATTTTGAATTATGAAATAAGTTGGAAATCACTATATGCTTTGAAAGAAGGAATTCAAAAAGGAAGACAAGTAGAATTAGCAACTCTTTTGCTGTATTTGCAAAATCCACAAAACAATTCTAGTTCAGTGAAGAAATCCAGCGTGGTTCCTTTAACTTGAAAGTCGAAATTATCTAGAAAGATATTGTCTAGAATACTTCCAAATTCTTATGTGAAAACCGATTCTGATGAAGAGCAAATCAAAGGGACTACTCATCAGAGAATGCTTTTTAAAAAGAAGCCATGGAAAAGACAGTTCATAAGTTTCTTGAAGACCCTGAAGAAAAACTTAATCCAATGACAATAAATAAAAGCTGAATTTTCATTATTTGAGGCAACGAATAAAAGAACAAAAATCTTAGATTTGTTATTTGGTGCCATGGAAACTACAAAACGAAGATCAATAGCTAGTGAATATTTTCAATTTCAGGCAATACTGTGTCTAAAATAAGAACAAAACTTAGCCACTGTTCAGTCGATATTTTATATTTTTTAAAATGCAATTTATTAGAAATTAAAATTAGTAAAAACAATATAAATACTATTCAGAATTTTTTTAAAAAATTTCGTTATTTCGTTTAAGTGATATGTATATGTAGTCCTTAATTGTTTTTTACATATATATAAATATTTTGACTTTGATATGGATTTCGTTCTATGTTATTTTATATAACTTAGAGAAAATATGTCCTTTCTTCAATTTTTTTGACACAAATTCGAAAACTGACTAAAACCAGTTCTTTTGGAAATATGGAATTCGAAAATCGGTTTTACAAAAAATCGATTTTTGTATAAACCCTACTTTCGAATATTAGGCTTCATTACGAAGGGGAAATAATGAGTTTTGGCTGTATCAGGTACAATCCAGTATCAATATCAATCTGTACTTGATACAGTAAAAGTGGATATCAACCATTTCTCTAGCACTGTGGTATCCTTTATGAATTCTTACCCAGTTGGTCAGATAGTCAATAAAGATTATTATATGAGTGTTCTGAGCTTTTGCGCGAAATAACTCGCTGAAAACGTTCTGAAATGTAGCGAGAAAAGTCATGAGTTTTGTACAACGATAACATGTTTTTTCACTATGTAATTATAATTCACAGGGTTTTAAACAAGCTTTCAACAATTCAGATTCACAAGCTCCCAATTCATTAATTAAATAAAAGGAAATTCACAACTAATGCAGTTTTGCAAAAAAAGACTGTAAAGCATGTTTTGAATATTAGAAGGGGGGGGGGAATAGTAGAAGCATATTGCAATAAGAGGAAATTACTTTGCAGGAAGTACAGTAAATTTTGATTAATAAATTGATAACTTCTGCTTTATACCACCATTCCAGGAACTTTTTGATCATAGTAGCATGTAAGCAGTTTATCAAAAAGAAGAGTTTAGTTGAATATTTAGTAAATATGCCTTAAATGCAAACACAACATCTCTAATGTGCTCTCTGTATTAGATAATATATTAGAAATGATGAGTTTGCAGATAAGACTATTTACTAAAGAACTTTACTTTGAGAAAATCTAACATTTGATGCATATTTACAGCTTTTGTACCAATATCACATATTAAATGTCATGTATATAGCTCAAAAATGTAAAAACTATAACTTTTAGCCCAGTTGCTGTCCCTTCAGGCCTTCTATAAGGGCCAGTGAAGAATTTTTTATTAAGATTATAGCGATATATATATATATAAAACACTCAGCTTAATTCACTGCATTAGAACCAAATTTTTAAAATAATATTTTTTGTACACTAACTCAACTTTATAATAAATTATATATGTTTGCAAGACTAACAATAAATTTGAGCTAATATCTAAATAAATATGAATAGAGAAGATGATTTTTTCATTAATTCTATAATATTTGAATATAAATTATAATACAAATCTTTCATTCTCACTCTGCAAAATGTTTATGTTTGCCTAAGAAATTGGAACTTGTGAAAGAAGTGCAGCATATTACAATCTAAATGCAATAGCAGAAATAACTTATGGAGTATTTTTCCCATAAATTCTAAACTTTTTTTATTAAGAATTTTTGAAAACATTTAAATTAGAGCAGCAATAAATAAGAATTTGTCACTTTTAACAAGAACCTTATTTTCTAGTTTAATTCCTTAAAAAGAGAGAAATCTGATAAGTAAACAAAGAAATTACAAAAAATACAATGTAATTATAATTCTTCCATTAATAAGAAAATATTAGACGATTTTAGGAATTAAATTATTTACAAGCATGCACATGAAAAGGTAGTTTAATAAAAGTTATGCACTTATTTCAAAAGAACACAAAATGCCACATAACTTCATTATCATTTGAATTTACTTATTGATTCTTTAGTTCATAAAATTACTTTCCAGTAAGAATAGCTAAGAAATTATTAACAAAATTTTGGATTAAAAATCTGTTTTTAATTAATGTTTACAAAATAAATGACAGTCTTAGTCATTTTATGCTTTAACAGCTGGTGCATAGCTGTGATACACTAAAAAAATATTACTGCCATAAAAATCTTACCTATCATCAGATGCATGAGCATGATGTTTGAAAGAACTTGATTTTGCATTTCTTCTACCGCCCGGCATTTTCGAAATTAATGTTTTGAATTTAAGTTATTTTTTAATTTAAAATTTATTCGCAGGAAATGCACTACAAAAATCAATTACACATTATAAAAATAAAATGAAATGAAATTCTTTCATAAATTATAAGCTCTGGAAGCTTATAAATTCTTTTTAATATACATATCGCGAAATTAAAAGACAACTTAACAATTCACTCAAAAAATATAAACAGATGGTTGCAAACAAAGTTAAAGTTAACGGACGCAAAAAGAAAACCGAATTGGAATCCAGCCCAAAACTGGAATTTGTAAGGTTTTGTCTTACACATAATTATCTTTTTTTCAAAAATACATGTACTATCTGAAATATTAGATATGATTCTAAAATTATGCTATTATTTAAGTTTATGAGGAGTGAAATTTTTTTTAATGTTTTCACTCAATCGATTATTAAATATTAGATAAGAATCGAAATCATTTATTATGAAATAAAAATAAACACAGCTGATCTTGTTATGTCAACAACAAAGGACATACGTTATCTTATTTTCGTGCACATTTTAAAATTAATATTATCAATCACATGATTAATTTGCTATAAATATGCGTCCGTTGAATACTTACTAAAGTAGTTTAAACAATTTTCTCATAAGTTTTCCAATTGTTAGACAATATGCGTAATTGTTTTTTTATTACCTGTTTCTTGTTCATCCAATTTTGGTAAATTTTAAATTCTTACATGTAAAATGTTTACTAATTTTATTTTTCATTTTATAATTAATATTTTGAATTTTTTGTCTTTTTTTTAAGATTTTAGTTGCTTTTGTAAGAAGAAAATTCATTTTCTTTACAATGAAAAAATATATAAATTTATTGATAAAAACTTATTTTGATATTTGTTGTATCATTGCTGTTTAATGAATGTATTTATGAAAAATATTCGAGATTCAAATATAGTTGTAAGGACTTTTTTATTAAATATTTATATACTTATTATATTTCATAACTGTTTCTTCTCTGTCTTTACTTTTTTCCTTATTTGATATATTCTATGTCAACAGATGTTATTATGCTCAAAATGTATTTTATGATTTTATTCATTTTTTTAACTTTATATTTATCATATGTAACTGTATAGAAATTTTTTTTATAGAGATTGCACTTTTTTGAAAACATTCAAATGCTTTAATTTATTTTTGAAATTCATAAATTTTTAGTTTTGCACTAACTGCTGACAGCAATAAGACATGGAGTTATTTTGTTTTTGCTCAGCAGTGGCCTCCAGCTGCTTGTCTTGAAGTCCCTGGTGGAAAGGTAAAAAGCAATAATTTTGTCTATTGTAAAGAAAATCTTTCAGTTCACTTTTATTAAGATTTATTTTTATAAAAATTAAAGCTAGATTATCGAAATACAAAAGTACTCTTGACATTCTGATATTTTGTTTCAAAATAATTAAAGAATTCTGCATTATTATTTATTAAGTATTTCTGAAAGAAATGTCTGTTTGATTTGTCGTTCATTTCTTGATTTGACAAAAATAAATTGTGAATGCAAAATGCAATTTGTTTTTATAACTTAAAATAAATACAAGTATTATTTATGAGTAGAAATTTATTTGGTTTTCTATATCTATATTTATTTCTATTTTAGTGCAAAATACCCAGCGAAGTTGTTGACTGGTCAATTCACGGCCTGTGGTAAGATAGTTCATTCCTGTATGTATTAATCCTTTTGATTTTTTTCTTCTTTATATTAACATTATTTATTTTTTAAAATAAAAATTGTCCCTAGATTTAATGCTAGTAACCAGCGGTGGGTTGTGTATTTTAGGATAATGCTATAATGGAGAACTTAGAAATGTGGGATTGCTATAACTTATTAATTCATTTTTTGCCTTAATACATAAATATAGAATATGAATTTTGCATTTATAAAATTTATTTTCAATAATTTAATAAATAATGAATAAAAAATGCTATATTTTAATTTTAATATTTGTAAGATTTTAAGTAAGAAAATTTGAGTTGATAATTATTGAATTTTAAACAAGAGTCAGTGATTAAAATTTAAAATAAAATTTTCTATTAACTTGCTTGCATTTCTTATTCTCTCTGATGAAGATTTGCTGAAATATAGCTGATCAATAAAAAATAGTGCAATTCAAGATTGAAAAAATAATAAAAAAATAATAAATTGTGAAATTTTTTTCACATTTATTTACTAGAAAAACATTGGTGAAACATATTTCCTTTATTTCACGAATTGTTTTTAAAAAATTTGGTTACAAAAATATTTTATATTAAAAAAAAAAAGACTCCAATCTTTTTGGGGAATTGCATTTTTCAATAGTTCTATCATCCTGTGACAGTGCACTGTTGTTGTACATGCAGTGCAGAAGGAAATTGGATGACCAGAAAATTAAACTGTTTCTTTAAATTCTCCCCCCCCCTCACTGTAAAGAGAGGTATATGATTCATTCCTACATTAGTTCCATTTGAACATTGTACTTGATTGTTATTATATATATATATAAATGGTATACAAAATTTAAAAAGTTATAGATTAAATTTATGTTATTTTGGACACAAATTGCAAAATGATTATTCAATAAAGTTACAACACATGCATTGAATTCAAACAAACAAATCCACACTAGACAATGTTTTTATTTCAGGCCTACCAGTGATAAAGGTTATCCAAGTTTCTGCAACACATCTTGGCCTTTTAGACCAGAAGAATTGAAGGTATTTTTATTATAATTGCTCCTTTATAGGATCGATAATATTTCAGTTTTTTGTTGTTGTTGCATATCATTAAAGGATTTTCTTATTTGCTGTTTCATTTATCTAGCTGTCATACGCAAAATATTGATTCTTTTTTAATTATTAAAGATTAGATACTATGCTCTTAGTATTTTAGATTTTCTCTTTTCTTATATTGAAGTTGATATGGATTTAACTGTAGATGTAGCAATGACATATTGATGTGAAGAATACTAGTGGAATCATCCAAGGTATTCTATAATTGGACTGGTAAATTCAGACAGCCATTAGTAGACATCAAAAGAAATTACAATGACTTGGTGTCAAACTGCATTGAGAGTGCGGAAATTGGAAAAAACATTTACTGACTCTTAGTCCTGAAAGAATTATTATATATGTAATGTACAATGTGGGAGATAGATATTTCCCTTCTCATTGTACCATAGAAATCCCAAAGGAGATATAGTGTTAACATATGGATTGAGATTGGAATCCTTGATGATTATCACTTGGAACCACACTTGCTACTTGAATGCCATAAAAGAACAAAGTACCTTACTTTTCTGCAGTCACAGAAATCTTGCAAAGTATATTCATATATTTATATCATATATATTCATACTTCTATTCACAATGTTTCATGGCATGGGTTCATGCATGATGGTACCCCTGCACTTTTTTTATTATGAAATGTATAATCTGTTTGATATTACATATTTAAACAGGGGGATTGAATATGTTGAACCCATTATTTGGTCTTTTTGTAACTGGATCTTATTCTTATTACATCCACCACTCTATTCTCCTATCTCACATTATTGAATTACTTTTTTCAATATCTATGGGCCCATCTTAGGATTTTGTATCACAGGTTACCACTGACACCACACATATAGAAAACATAGCAGATAGTTTCATTCCTGAATTAATTTTTTTACATCTTTGGAGATTATACAATGTCATCAACAGTCATCCTTTGAATATTTCTTGTAATAAATAAACAACTAAATCGTTATGTAGTTGTTTTTGTACTTTTTGTCTTCCCAAATGCAATGTTGAATCTGTATAAGTTTTTCATAATTTTCATCTTCTCATCTTGCTTTGTAACATTTTGTTTTCACAGACTCACTCTCTTCTAACAACCCTCAAAGTATGTTATTCTGATTATTGAACATCCTGTTGATTTTTGATTGCCTTTTTTTATGAATGAATGAAAGATTAAATATTAATATAAGTATTTCAAATTTTGAAACTAAAAAAAAAAGTTTGATTATTATAATAGGTTATGTTTTATGTTTGTAAAAATTTGATTTTCTGATCAAACTTTTTAAGAAAGCTCATTTTTAATCATATATAAATATATGTATGAATGTATGGGTAAATATGTACGGGTTATCACTCATCAAAGTTAAGAAGAAAAAAATTCTAAAATGTTATGTGTCCTAATATTTCAGCCTATCTTGAAATCTTTGGAACAAAAGTGGCCTAATATATATGCAGATTCGACTGAAAATGTTTTTTGGTTTGTAATAATTACTTTTTTTTTTGGTTATATTTCTTAAATTTAGCCATTTATATATTTTTAAAAAAAATTTAGTCCTCTAAATTATATGTAATATGGTATGCTAAAAATGTTTTAATTGTTTTCTGTACATCACAACATATTTCTTATTGACAGTTATTATTTTTTTTGTCTGTGATTATGAAAGATAATACATTTTTTATGTGAAAAATTGTTAACATGAATTCCCAGTTTTCCTAATAAATTAAGCATGATTATTTTGCTAAATCTTTATGTCTATCTAGTTATAATTTTTATGTTATCAGATTTCTAAAACTCATGGAAAATATAAAATAAATTATTTCAATAAGTGTTACATCAATATACTATACATGTCACTTGTAAAAATTCTTTATATGTGAAGCTTGATCATAATTAAATGAAATTATTTTATTATAAATGTTGCCTAATCTACTGTATTTTGTTTTTAATTTTGATTTTTTAAGTTGTTCTCATCTTAAAAATAGTGTTTTTACAATTATCTGCAAGAATAATTTGCCAACAGTTCAAATGCATTATAATTTTCTTTTTAGCAATCAAAATGCATTTGTATGTTTGATAATTTTTGGAAGCATTCTATTTATTGAAATGAGAATTGGTTATTAGATGCCTTATTTTAAACATACTTTAATATTTTTTCAAATAATTCACATTATTTTTTTACGAAATGGATTTCTTCTTCTGAAATTTGTTTATCTGTACTTATGGTGCATTTCATTTTTGTTTGTTTGAAGATTCTTATGTGTGATTTAAACTTTCATTATTGTTAGCAATTTGAAATACTAAATATTAGTGCTTTATAAAGTTTATTTTTCTTTTGAAATAATTAAATAAAGGAATAAAAAATTATTTTATCCTTATTAATGCTTGCCTCTTAAAATAGTAAGATTTGCTTTGTAAAATTTAATACATTGTAAACATATATAATATGCATGTTTATTAGAATGAATATTTGTATTTTCAGCTTATCAATATTTGTTTTATCCTCTGTTGTATAATTCTTTAGGAAATATATTATATAATTCTTTAGGAAACATGAATGGATGAAACATGGTACATGTTCTACTGATTTGGATGATTTCAACTCTGAAAAGAAATACTTTTCTCAGAGTCTTATGCTTCACGACAAATATAATATTTATGAGTAAGTTTAATAAACGCATTTACTCTTTTGGTGGTTTTTAGTCACTGTAATTACAATATTCATTTGCAAGAATCCTCTCTTAAGTTATATTGAATCTGTTATCTTAGTTTTATATTTTCAACATTATAAAAACATCCATAAATAATTTATCTTTTTTGATTATTGTTTTTATTTGCACTTAAAGCAATGAAAAAAGACTTCATTTAGGAAATTTGTTTAAAAAAATGTAGTTAATTTTATAATGACACGCTATTATATCTTTGCCTTACATCTATAGTGTTGAGCAGAGGTAGGCAACGCGGCGCCCGCGGGTGCCATGGCGCCCCAGATCGATTTTTAATGCGCCCTCACTGGACTAATGTAAATGTATGATAGCCAGAGTGATTTACTTACTCATGTCAAACGGCGATATACAGCAAGTAGTCAGTTGAGTTTAGGATTGTGCATAGATTAGCAGTTTGCTAACCTCTTAGCGTATCTAATAACACGCACGTATTTTTTGTTAGTGTGTGATCGTATTTGGAATAGACCACGTGTAGACCGTGCATTTAAAACTATCAAGTAATCCGAAATAATTCTTTTCTTTCAAAACCCTTCATGGATTAATGTAAAAGAAAAAGAACATATTATTTTAACGATGAATGGGAACATCTATATTGTTTCGTTGATTACGAAGGGAAGTGCATTTGTTTGTTGTGTAATAATAGTGTTTCGATTCCCAAGAAAAGTTATATTTAACGACATTTTAAGACCGTTCATACCAATTTTGATAGTGACTATCCAATGAACTCTGAAATTAGAAGAAGAAAAAAATTATTTCTTTAAAATCTTCAATAACTAAGCAGCAAAGTGTTTGTACTAAACCACTGCAACAACATAAAGTAGCAACGATCGCGGCATATAAAATATCGCATTTGCTAGCTGAGAATAAAAAAAAACATTTACAGATGGAGAATTAGTGAAAGAAGCCATGTTAGAAGCTGCTGATTCACTTTTTGAATTATTTAAAAATAAACAGGAAATAGTTTCAGCTATAAACACGTTGCAATTATTAGCACGAACTGTTACTAGAAGAATTGAAGTAATTGCGGAGAATTTGGAGGTAGAATTAGCAAATGATATGGAAAATTGTATTTTCTTTTTCGCTACAGATGGATGAATCGACAGACGTGACAAAGACAAATCTATCCTAATTAGCAATTTGCGTGAAAATGGTATTTTCTGATTTTACAACAAAAGAAGAATTCCTTTAAGTTCTACCATTAAAGGGTAGCACCAGAGGAGAAGATATCTTTTCTACTTTTAAAAAGTATATAACAGATGTAAAATTACCTGTACAAAAGTTATCGTCAATTACAACAGACGGGGCACCAGCGATGACTGGTAAGGATTTATTGCCTTACTAGCCGCCTTTGGCGACCAGCTGGTTCACCATGAGTAATGCGTTCTAAAATTTCCAATTAAATCCCATATTCATTAGCCAAAATGTAAGAAATAGTTAAAGTTAAAAGATTCAGTTATTAGTAGTTAAAGAGTCGGTAACTTTATTCGGAAAAACTTTTTGAGTTTAATGCTCTAATAATTTATCAATTATGCTTCCAAAATATTAAAAATGTTCTTTTCGGTGATATTTCCAAAATGTTAAAATGTTTTTTTAAAGAAAGCGAAAAAGGTAAAAAATTATTGAATTAATGATACAGATAATGCAAACGATTATGGAAATATGCCATTAAGTCGGGATTTCAATGCATATCCTGTCTAAATTCAATCAGGTTTACTGTAAATAAAGATAATTTATGGAATTAATGATATAAATATTGCAAACGATTTCTTAGAATCCTTTGCCTTGCATTTATTTTTTTAGAAGATATCACAATTTATATTTATGTTATTTTATCCAGTCACGTGCTGAAAGTTGTATTTCTTTAGATTTGATTTGCGATGATAGTTGTTGCTTTTTAATTTGAACTTCCGGCATTCTTTTATTTTATCCAGTCACGTGATAAAAACATGGTTAAAATATCTCTTTAAAAATTCGTTAAAAATAGAAGTTTGCGTTATAAATTTAAAAAACTGATACCGTTAGAAAGTTAATTTTTTAATCTTTAAATTGATATAAAAATCATGTTTATGCAATAATATTTTCGGAAGTTATAGCGGAAAAACGTCGAATTTTTGCTTAAATTTTAATTTTCAAATTCTAATTAAAAATTCAAAAAAAGGACTCCGAGGTGCACATTCCCGACCTCCAAGGTATACATGTACCAAATTTGGTAGCTGTAGGTCGAACGGTCTGGCCTGTAGAGCGCCAACACACACACACACACACACACACACACACACACACACACACACACACACACACACACACACACATTGAGCTTTATTATAAGTAATAGATGTAGACAGGATTCCTTTTTCCCAAAATTTATTTCTTATCATTGCCTCATACATCAGGAAATGTTATGTGCAAAAACAATCGATTTTCAACACGTATTTACGATAGTAACAAAAATTATTAATTCCATAAGATCGGGAGCTATGCAACACAGATTGTTTAAATTATTTTAGAAAATGAGGACGTTCAGTTCACTGATCTTCTTTTACATATTGAAGTGAGGCAGAGTAAAATACTTGAGCGGTTTATCATGCTTTTGCCACAAATAAAGGAATTTATTGCATCAAGAGGCGACTTTTACGAGCAATTAGAAAATAAGGATTGGTTAATCGACCTCGGATTTCTGACAGATATAACGGCAAAGTTGAATGAATTAAATTAAAAAATACAAGAGAAAAATCAGCATACCGCTGACATGATTAGTGCAGTAAATGCATTAAAATGCAAGTTAGTGTTGTTGAAATCCCATCTATTGAAAAAATCATTATCTCATTTCCCAAATATAAAATATACTGTTGAGAGTTTAAATTTGAATAATGAAAATTTTACTGCTACTTCATATTTAGAAATTATAGATAAGCTAATAGAAGAGTTTTCTTCTAGATTTGAGGATTTTGCAGCATTAGAACCCATTCTAAGATTTTTTGTATTTCGAGCTTCATAATATCGAATACCTAGAATTAGAAATAATAAACTTGCAAAGTGATATTATTTTAAAAGCGCATAGTAATGATGAAATGTTTTGGAACCAATTCGATGAAAATAAGCATCTTGTTTTAAGGAAATGTGCGCTAAAAATTTATTCATATTGTGCAACAACATACAATTGCGAGTCTTTGTTCTCAAATATGAAATATTTGAAATCAAAATACCTAACAAAGCTTAATGACTCACATTTAGATAATTGTTTAAGGACCGGGAACTCTAAATATATCCCCAATTATTAGAAATTAGGTGAAAATATGGACACCCAAGTTTCACACTGAATTATATGTATCATTATGTATGACACCAGCAAAATAAAGTTATAAAAATCTGTTTTTTAATGCCTATTTATACCTGTTGATTATCTGTAAAATATGCGCCCTCGGTGATTTTCAAATTTAGTATTGCACCCTTAAGGACAAACAGGTTGCCGACCCCTGGTGTAGAGAGTATTTGTTATGTGATGTCACTAAACCCTGAGGTATCAGATAAGGCAGGAAAAATGTGGAAAGAACTGCAAATGATTTAGGGGGAAATAGTAGAGGAATAGGATTTTCTATAGCTCTTATATTCAACTAATAAAATAGTCAATCAGATATAAGCATAATGCATACAGGTATCCTGGAACAGTAACTTTTAAAATAAATTTCAAATATGGAAGCTTTTAATGAGAGATGTTATAGACAAATATTGATCTAATATATTTGAACAATATGATTGAAAATATTTTAGAAAAATTTCCAGACACTTCTTTCAAAATACAGTTGTTAATACATGTCCAGTTCAAAGGGCATATCTTCCCTGCAGTTTTTTTCATGATACAACTATTAATAAATACCCAATTCAAATGGCATATCTTGAGAGTAATTTTATAATGTGGTATATTGAACAAAACTTTGAGAGAGCAAAACTTCCCGTTTGTTGACTCTGTTATGGAGGTGGTTAGGGAATGCATTTAAGTATAATTTCAAGATTTCTAAGATAATATTGTTCACTTGCTTTCACACTGAGGATAAATAATTCAAATATTAAGATTAATATTTTTTTACCTTTAATATATTTCACTCTTCTCAAATTAGACCATTCTCTTAATTTATTGAACAATTCATCTCATATAGCATGTCGAAACCCCGCCCATTTGGATGAGTTACGTTAGGCGACTGCAGCGCCAATTGTAATTCAGTAGATATTGAATATTCGAACCGAAAGGTTCAATTTTGTAATGTGTACCTGATATTGTTATGTGTTGAGGTGTATTGAGTGTGTTTTCTTTGTGATGTGTGTGTGTCTGTGTTATGAAAAGAAATAAACGTCGTAATAACGTTTAAACCGTTCATGGATTGTATTATTGACATTTCTCTACATACCGGCGTCCCAAAATGATATAGGTAAGTGAAATATCTTACCTTTTTATTGATTTATTATCAGATTTTTAAAAGTAAATTTGATATAGCATGCTAAAATAATTTTGTTCCTTTCATTATTTATTAACAGATTAAAGGGGGGGATCTTGATGAAAGTATGGTAGGTAACGCTGATAAAATCATAGTACTACAACTCCTGCCTTTAATGTGTTAACAGTCCCCTTTGGCAACTAATAATAAATAATTAGTTATTTATTATTACTAATCAATATTTATTACTGGTTCCCTTTGCAAAAAGTAACATATAATGACTTATTTATACCAGAAACTTGTTGGTTATGTTTAGTTTCACTTAAATCTTATAGATATAGCTTCTTGTTTACATCCACCAAACTCTCAAACATTGAATTCTCATCATTTTAGTTATCTTCCATATATTCTGTTTATTGAGCATGTGAACATTTTAAATTAGACCAGCCCTTCATAGTGCTGTCAAAAACATAAATGACACATTGATCTATGTTTAACTTTCATAATAGTGTAATTTAATTTTTTTACTTGTCTTGTAAATTACCTAGATATTAAACTGAATTTTTCTTTAGTTTTCGGTAGTAGAAGAAAATAAAATTATTAAATATTCAATGAAACAATCAGAAAAAAAATTTATCAAATAAGAAAAATTTGCTCAGTTCATTTAAATTTATTGGTATTATTGACATTTCTTATTATCATTAGATTTTGAAATGATGCAAGATGTATTTTTGTTCAGTTAAAATTTTGAAGTTATCACACATACACAAAAGAAAGCCAACATTTAGCTTAATTTTTATTAATTGAAATTTTTTAAAAAGGTTCCTAGGTGCACATTTCAATTCAAAATATGCAAACCCCAAATTTAGTCACTGTAAATCAAACAGTCTGGTCTGTAGAGTGCCAACACTCCTACACAATTCCATCTTTATTATTATTCAAGATGTATAATTTTTAAGAACATTTTTACTTTAATTTCATCTTTTAAAAGTATTTTTTCAGTTTCCTGAATTATATGTATGTCCTGTTACATATATATTTCATGACAATGATTATAATTTTTCTCCAGATTCTTAAATCAAGCTGGAATTGTGCCCAGTGAAACTAAACCCATTATGGTAAGATATTTTCAGAATAGAAATAAAAGAGAGAAGAAATAACATAATTTACTTTAAAATGCAGCCAGAAAGATTTCAAATCTAATTTCAAGTTCATGCAAACTATGCCACTTATTGCTTTACATTGTAAAATTTCTCAGTTAATGTTTTGTTTAACCAGTTCCATGTTTTTTTTTTGCAAAGAACTAACATTTTCCTTTTTCATTCCTAATAATTGTGATGGTCAAATGCTTTTAAGAATTTTATTTTCCCGACTTGCTCTAATTTAAATACAACTCAAAGCATCAAGTTAAAGGGATTTTGAAACCAGAAACTGACATTATTGTTTTTGATCTTGTATTCAGAATTTTGTATTTGCGATAAGTTTTCTCATTATTCTAAAATTGTACACCACTTGACAATTGCTGTTACATTTTCAGAATAATTAAGTATAGACAAGGATTGTTGAAATGGAATGAAGTGCATATTTAGTAAGGAGAATGTGCATTTATTATAGAGCAAAACGGTGCAGATATTGACACATCAAAGAATTAAAATCTTAAGAGTAAAAACGATGCTCCTTGGATGATTTCCAAACAGCAATACAAGACTCGATCTTCAGATCAGACTGGTGCAGACATTCCAGTACCTTTGTAAGATGTGTGATGACCACAGACACTAATGCACATTCAAACAGGCGTGAATTTTCTTATAAATCATGAGCTTGTATGCAACGTCTTTTATATAGATAGCAAGTTGTGGTCTATAATGCGCTCTCAACTTGAATTCACTTTTATTGATCAGCTGTTTGAGACACAATTTTGCATAAATCACTTGCTCCTTAATAATTATCAAATAGTTTATTTAGAACATAATATTATCCAAAAATTAAATATACATGATCGAATAGCATACATAATTGAATATCCTACCATGAAGGTAGATGTAAACTCATTTGAGGTTAATATAGATATATAGATAAGATTGAAAAACCTTTTTGCTAAAAGGCATATAAAGGTGTTTCAAAGTATGTGCTCGTACAGCAATAGTTACAGTTATGGGTAAGTCATGCAATTTAACAGATAATGAAAAGGGATATGACCATTGGATATAGAGCTTGGGTCCACAGCATTTCTGAAACTGTAGCTTTCGTGAAGTTTGTACCTAATATCATAATTAATATGTACAATAACTGTAAGAATCAAGAGAGTACACATTCTTGACAAGCAATCTGTGATGTAGCACTGGTTATTGAGTGTGAGCATCGCTTTCGAGTCTGGTTTAGAGTTATTGATGTTATGGCACTTAACATCAATATGTTAAGTGATCAATAGTATATGCACAAACTCTCTGACAATGGCAGTGATTTTAAGGTGCAGTTGCTTCTGAGGATATAGGCCCCTGAGCACACAAGGGCAGAAATATGACTTCTAATGCAAATGAAGATGACACTCGCTTGCACAATCGCTTTTTACAGGGATCTCTTTCATACACCTCACAGATAAAATACAAGGTAAAAAATAGCCGTGCCCAAGGCAGGATTCAAATCAGGAAATCATGGGTTCCTATCCTTAGGTCAGGATGCTGGCCTGGTTTAGAGTGATCGACACTTTACTGTTGATATATTGATTGCCTAAGTGAACCAACAATGCACCAAAAAGCTATCCAGGATAATTGTTCAATATATTTTATTGTGTATTAGCCTTCACAGCAAGCGTTTGATTTTGACATCTATGTAAATTAATTGCTTTGCAAGAAACGTCATACATTGGCCACACTGGGTTACAGTACAATGAATTTCTACTACATCTGATCGATGGGCGTTGATGTATTCGACGAAAGACATCGGGAAACAAACTTCCAGGAACCATTATTGAGTGCCTACAAGATGGTGGAAGTAGTGTGATGGTTTGGTGTAGGTTTTCTGGTATGCTTTAGATCCATTAATTCCCCTGGAAGATATCCTCAATAGCTATGCATGCTTATCCATCGTTTCTTATTGAGTACATCTTTACAGGGCAATTGTATGTCCTATGAATGATGGTGTGTTTGAACAGAATAATGCTACATACCATGTATCCAATTGTATGATGGGTATGAGAAAGAGAAACTTGCTGGCCTAGCCACCAAATTTCCTGGATCCTAATTCTTGTGAAAATATGTGGGAAATTTCGATCCACACACCAGACAGAAAAATCCAAAGATCAAAATCTTCATGAATGACCTGATGTTCAGCTATTCTGGTGATCACAGATGCTTGTCGCCATCATCTAAACACACACTGGGTTCAGGCTCTGTTGCTTAACTACTGTTTTGGTTGAAAGATTATTAGATTGGTGTTCATAATAATGTGACTTGACTATATATGCATGACTCATATAATAAAAGTAGTAGAACATCTTTGTGCATTGAATTCAATCAAACTTTGTACATTGATTTTAAAACTTGTTATTATTATTAGAATAACTAGCCAGCCTACTGAAATTCTTTGTTTTCTTTTGTCTTGCTAGAAATTTTCCATCTTCAACATCTACTGTTATCTTGTTTCAGACTCTAATATAATACTTGATCAGTTAAGTAAACTGAATAGAAAAATTCCATGAACTTCATCACTATGTTTTGTAGATATTCTGAACTTTCATTTGTTTATGAAGAGAAATACAATGACCAAATTCTAAAACTTATCTCTGTTCCCTCCCTCCTAAAAGAGACTAACTGAACCAATAAAATGTTTTTTTTTAATTATCAGTTATCAGCATCTAAAAATGTAAGTAACTTTGTAAAAAGATATAGTGATACATTAATTAATTTCTGATAAATTCTTTTCGAATTCTTTTTTCACTAATAAAATTGTTTGAAATAAATTATTTTAGAGCTAATACTAACTTTATTGTATTTTCAATTTTTCATATTAAATATTTTTAACTAATTGCTAATATAAGTACCTTTAATTTTAAGAAAGTTGGAATTCTATGTTTATAATTTCTCTATATTATTTTTAGCTGAGATATGTTGAAGATGCTTTAGCAAGCCATTTTAATGTAACTATAAAGCTATTTTGCAAAAATCACCAAGTAAGTAATAGTATCTGTATGATTTTACTTTTACTTATGTTTTTTATTTTGCCATATTTTCTTATTATTTTTTACCATTCTAGGAATATGCTCAGCCGATTTTGACATCAATGTATATATGTACAGATAAAAATCTGAAGTTGATAAACTGTGATAAGATTGATGAACCTCCTTGCAAGAAACCATACGTTTTTTATCTACCTTTTAACCGACAACACCTTATGAAAATGGCCTATATATCCGAAAAGACTAAAAACTTGCAGCAAACACAAAAGAAATACAAAATTTTTCCAAGCAGTCAACTTAGAAAATGAAAAAAAAAAAAAAAAAAAAAATGTACACTTTTTTTTATTCACCAAGTGACATAACCAGTTTTTCAAATTTTTAATCTTTGCTATTTTAAGTAGATAATTTAAATTTAAAGTTGCATTATATTATTGCTTAAAATTATATTAGAAAGATATTCTTTAGATTCAAAAATCTTATTGTACAATTAAAAAGTATAGATAACTTACTTTAGAAGTTTCAGAGTTGACAGCTATTTAACTAAGATTATTGGCTGTTTGGAAGATTAAGCATATTTTATTTATACATTAAATTAGCCATATAAGCCAAGTAAAAAGGATAATAAAAGGATAAACCAAATAAAAAGGTAACAAAATTTATAAAATTAATACTTATGACTTTGAAAATTTATACACCAATCTGCCTCATGAAAAATTAATAAATGTCTATTTGTATATGGGGAATATTTAAATGAAGATATCGTTAATAAAAATAATTGGCTGGTTTTATGCAATTTTAATATTGCCAAAAATTATGTTTTCAGTGGTATTAATTTTCCTAAAGAAGTTGAATCATTCCGATGGGTACAGCTTTCTCAAGTGCTTTAGCTAATAATTTCCTGCCTTATTGCAAATAATAATAATTTAATGATTGGTTGGGGATTTATTGATGATTTAATTTTGATTAACTTAGAGAATACCAATATTGTTACAAATTGCCATCGTAAAGAATTAGTTTTAACAGAAACGAATAAAAATAATTTTGAAGCTACTTATTTGGATTTAAGAATCAAAATTGCTAATGATAAAACAGTAGTTGGTACTTATGATAAAGAGATGAATTCAGCTTTAAAATAATTAAACTCTGTAATTATCACTTTATTCTTACTCTAAAATTTTCAAAAATTTAAGTTTTTCACTATTTAATAAAATTAAAACAATTTGTAATAGCAAAATTTCATTTATAAAAGCAACAAGAAATTTTATTAAAAATTTAAACAATAATGATTTTTTTCAAAAACTGCTGCAATATTGCTATTTTAATAAAAAATATGCTGAAATATTAATTTATAACTTAATAATAAAATAGACTTTAGGTTACTAATTGAATAGATGGCGCTCAGAACTCCCATTTATCTTTTTTTTTTTCTGTGCTAGGCACTGTATTCATATCGAATAGCGGTTGGGATGCTACGTTTGAGACTTCTTTGCCTGTTGCTGTCATACTCTTTCCTTTTTGTCTTCTTAATTATTGGGTGAAATATTTTAATTATTGGTTGAATATTCTTATGTAGTTTTATTTTATACTAGCTATTACCCGCGAGTCGGTTAACGTGGAAATTTTGATTTGTCTGTACGAAAAACTGTCCAATAATGATAAATAAAAAAATTAAACCGTACCTAAAAATGATACATTTAAAAGTATAAGCATATACGAAAAATATATAACATAAATACAATTTGATAACAAAAACACACAACTAACATGAAAAAAAATTATTTACATTGTATACTCAAAATAAAACAAAACAGCAAAGGAAGTCCGGTCAAATCCATTTTATTTATTGATCGAGATTGAGACAGCTGCAACAGTATTATACGTAAATATAAACTTTTAATTTAAATGGCATTCTTGAATACAGACAATGAGGAACGAAGCTGCAAAGGCTGTTATCCCATTTAATTTAAATGAAAACATAGTTGTCTACAATCACGTGCGAACTTCAGTGCCAGTTAGCTTAACGCATATATCTGACTTTTCTACTCCAGATAGGGTAACGCAATGCAGATTAGAATTTTTTTTTATTTCCTTTATACTATTTTCTTTTCATTTAAAAGTACTTCAGAATGAATCCGAAAGATCGATTAATTAACAACATTTGATTTTAAATATATCAAACGCAAAGAAAATAAATAGAAAATTTTGAAATAATCGTTTGAAATTCTCATAAGCCTAACCTCATTTTTGGGGGGGGGGGGAACTGGAGCCTTACTTCTTTTTGGCGGGATTTGTCCTCAGCTTTTTGGCGCGAAAGTTAGTTTTTAATTAATAAAAATTAATCATTCAATTAATTAAAATAAAAAGTAGCCTATGTCCTCTTCCTGACTATAATAAATTTGTACAAAATTTAATCCAATTCCGTTCAGCCGTGATTGAGTTACAAACATTCATCAATCCATCCAAACTTTCACATTCATAATATTAGTATAGATATTTTTTTTGGTGATGTTTTTAATGTAGCTTTGTTTTCTGTCTTTGCTGTTAAATTGGTGTATATCTTTTGCCTTAATTTTCGGGTCACGGGGGGGGGCAATACTATTGGACACTGTCCGATTCTTCACAGAAAAAATCCCGTATTTGGAATCCTTGCTCTTCATCTTTGAAGGGTGATCCTTGAAAATGTCTTCAGGCTGGATTCTTTTTCAATTTATTTTAATTTTGATTGTGTTGCATTCCTTTTTATTTGGCTTATATTGTTAATTTATTTAGATTCATCTGTATTTTAGTAGTAGCTGCATTAGCGCTCACTAATACAATGATATATTTTTTAAAATTAAAATGTTAATCTTGTTCGAATCTGAAATAATTTTTAGTTTCTTTTCCGTAATTTGTTTCGTATACAGAATTATTTTCATTTAGATTTGTTTCATAAATAGGTTTTTATTTCGTTTAGCTTTTATTTTTGTTTACTTTTGTAGTTCTGAATTAAATTAAATTTCAATTTAATTAGTTTCGGTTTTCCGAAATATTTTAATTTTTGATGATTCTGGAAATTGGTTTTAATTATTTAATGCTTTTATGGTGGATTACTTATTTATACAATATATATATATTTACTCTTAAACGTTATTTTATTCTATAATGCTGGAATCTTGTTTTATCGATATAAGCTACCTTCAAGATATTCATTTTTTGTGTGTGATATATTTATTTGCCTTAATATTTTAACATCTGACTCTATAAATTTAATTCATTATTTTTTTGTATCGATTATGGTATAGTTAGATATCTGGATGAATCAGCAGATGCTACATCTTTTTTTAAGCCATACTTCAGACTATGAATTTTAATCAATGATGTATGAATATAATGAACGATTTCATTCTTGTAATTATTTAAATAATTTATTTTTTTAACTATTGTGTGAAGTGTTCTATGTTATAACTATTGCGTTACTCCTCAACATTATGCAACATATTTTCATTTGTTAGAAAGGAGCCTTATCATTCATTGGAAAATTTTGACTAAATTCAATTATATTAAAAAAAGAAAAGAAAAAAAAAGTTATTCAATTAATGATAAAGTTCTTTTCTAACAAATGTAAGTATGAATTTTTGAAGAGATATATTCATCGCGTGTTTGTATGTTGATAATTTTCTTTTCCATAATTTAGAGCGTTCAGATATTGTGTAATCATTTCTGTAATTTTATTCATGTCAATTTTCGAAACGTTGCAGATATACTGCTCTGAAAACAAATCAATAATTGCTCTTAGTGATTATTTAATATTGATAAAAATGTAAAAATATAATGCTTTTAATATTAAATACTTTTATGAAAAAAATGCATTTTATAAATTTAATTGAATATTTTAGATCTAAATTTTGTATCTGCTTTTATAAATATTTGATTTGCAAGAATTAACGTTCAAAGAAAATTGTTTTCCAAGCAACACTGAATGGAAATTATCATGACTTTGGCTAATTCATATGAATAATTCCTATCATCTACCTATAATACTTATCTGATTATTATACAAATATTTAATTCTGTCCTCGTGGCTCTATTCCAGTGAGTGGTGATTTAAGGGCTTGGGAGAAATTGGTTCCCTGTACTTACAATAACTTGTGACAAACTTTTATTCAAAATTCTTTATTATTAAAGCCAAAGAAGGACTTCCTCTAAAAGCCTGTGTGCTGTTTTCATATCTAATCACTTCTAATTAATAACACTAATAATAATTCAGTTAGAGTATATAGAAAAAGATGCTGTGGTGTGTTAATACTTGTTAAATAGTTCTGAAAACGATTTAATTACTTTCTTATATATGAAATATGCAAGGAAAAAATCCTATAATCTTTTAAAAATTTGAAGCAGAGATTTTGATGAATCTGTTTATTTCAAATCTCCATGAGTCCGAAGAAATATATATATATATATATATATATATATATATATATATATATATA
>JAPMOQ010001578.1:4901766-4966169 GCA_026543055.1 Argiope trifasciata | reverse complement strand
GTGCCTCAAATTAGTTATGTATTGAAAATATTAATGTATTGAAATATTTATATTTTTCATTCAATTAAAAAATATTAACAGCTGCTGTTTTAGTTCTGAATTAACACTTTCAGGTCTAAACTGTCTCTGGACTACAAATACAGAAAGAAAAAAAAAAATGAAAGAAATATGACCAAGGACTTAAGAATTTTTTTTTAATTAAACATATTAAGTACTCCTTAATAACAGATCTTTCATACATTTTTTATCTTTTCAAAACACTTTAAACTATTTTAAATTTGGAATTGAAAGAAACTTATTATACAATGGATCCAGTTCTGCTAAAAGCAAATTGAAAAAATGATACATATACTGTTTTTTTTATCTGTTTTTTTGTAGTGTCTTTGTACTTTTTATCCCATTACCTCTTTATTACCTCTTATGATTTCTTAAATATCATATACTGTCTGCAGTACCTTGCATTCTCTTTAGTAACTTTTTTATTTAAACTTTTTGGTTTAGGCTTATAGCTTTTGTTTTCCTTGTATGGATAAAGTATTGTAATCATTTAAAAAAAAATCTAAAGCCAGATTTTGACGAATTTTCTCGTTATAGACCTCCCAGAGTTCGAAAACATTTTTAGTACTATGTTACAGCAGTCGGCTGTATGCAAGAAGAAGAAGTACTATGTTACCACAAAAAACTTCGAACTAGACAAATGAAAATTGTCAAATGGCCTTTATACGAAAATTTGCATATTACTTTCAAAATTTGAAATCCATCCTGATAGAGTTTGTACAATTATCTTATATGAAAAAAAGAAAACTCGGTAACTACAAAAAAGTAAAGAGCTACATAGATAGCATTTGAAATACAGATTAGCATTTAAAATGCATATTCTTGTCATATTTTGAGCCAAGTCTTATAAGGGGTTAATGTCTCTGAGCCTTTCAAGGGTGCAAACGAGATATTCAAAAACTCAATGACGTATTTTGTTACTACTGTTGTAATCATGTGCCGAATTCCGTTTTCAGTCCTTTGGGAAAGGTGCATTTAAAACTAACTTGATTTTTGAATACTATTAACCGCATGCCAGAGACTAATCACCAAAAAATGCGCAAAGTATCACATGATAGATTCATTAAAAATACCAAATTATTTCCAAAAATCAAATTCACGCAAATGGTTGATGTTTCGTAAATAACATACGGCAGTGCCATGTAAGACATTCTACTCCTGATCCAAGATCCACAATTTTTTGACAGGGATATGAGATAACACATTTATTAGAGTATGCAAGAAAGTTTGGAGGAAACCTACACGTAGGAGAATGATTGGAAAACTAGAGGAGGGACGCAATTTGACCAGTGTAGATGAAGAGTTCGGAATCAACTAAAGTGTTGTTTCGGGCACTTGGAAAGCATTCCAAACCATTGGTACAGTTGTTAGAAAGGCTGGTGGTGGCTGCCCTAGGAAAATAACTCCAGTGGATGACCGATATATCCTCCTGCAGATGAAAAGAGCTCTATATCAATCAACAAGCTCCACTGCTGAACAATGTACAGCAATAGGGCGACAAATGTCGTCGTTTACAATGTACGCCTGACAATGATAGACGCCTTCACAAAGGTGACTTATTTACCCACCATTGTGAACGCTGCTCTCCTTTCAAAGCTGATCATCGGTGGCACCGCTTAACATGGTGTAAAGGCCTTATCACACGGTGAAATTTCGTCAGCACTTTTCCATTTCTACCCTCAAAAACAGGTCAAGCAAGTTTCATAATCGACAACTTTTTCGAACCAGCTCGAAAACGTTGTCGGAAATATTGTCCGCAAATGAAATTCAACCAATCATGTGAAACTTTGAAGTGACGTCACACAAGTGACGTTTGCTTTTGCTGGCGGGAAATGCCGAATATACTTTACCGTGTGATAAAGCCTTATTTCAATGCCATTTTATCGCTTGTATTGCCAAATATAGCGCAAACGTCACCGGAGACCGTCGCATTGATTTCTTAGTGCGAACTAATATTCACTTTTTCGTTTCGTCAGCTTTTCTGCCGAATGTGATGCAAACTATAGTCTGAATATCCAACAATTAAACTCGATGTCCGATTTCTTCTGAACATCCGCCGCTCTGATTTTTCAGTCGACCGACAAAGAATAATCGGCAAAAAACGACCGACTCATTTCAACTCGTCGGTTATTATGCCAAATGTTGAGCAAACTATGGATTAAACAATTCCATCTGAAATTCGATAATCAGTCGACCAAACTTTGTATTGATTTTTTAATCGACTCACAGAGAATTGTAGGAAAATGTATTCACCCATCGCCTTGTCGGTTATTTGTCAAACGTTGATATTCTACCAACTCAAATCATTCCTGCGATACTTCGATTGTTTATGATATTTCAATTCTAAGTTGGCTTTTAAATTATTGTATTCTTTAATACTAAATTCGCAACACCTGCGTTCCGAAGTAATACTTTTGCCGACGAAATTCTCAACTTCTTGTTGAGGAGGGGGGGAGGGCAAACAGTCTCCGACTGGGGGCATTTGCCCCGCTTGCCTCCCTACTATCACCGCCTCTGTTTCCCGGGCCATCAAATAAGCATGTTACCTACACGAAAAAGATAAATAAGAATCTGAGTTATCTTTAAAAAATTTGTAGTTGAAACATCATTTGTTATATTTATTTACAGTTTTTAACAATTCTCGGAAACTATGTACTTTTGCAACGTCGTTTGGGTCCGTTTGTTGTATAGTGATTTTTTTGTTCTCTTGATATCTATTCTCACATCTTTGAAGTTATCGGTCGAATTCGGCTATATACTGTCGGCAATATTTGTATATACTGACGTACTACCAAAAAAATAAGTACTTTCGATCTAGTAATCAAAATGCAATATTCACGAAATACCCAAATCCTTTCTCTTTAATAAATTATACAAAATTTTTATGTAATCGAGAATAATAAAAATGCTTCCAATTTTTATTTCATTACATAATTTATACGCTTAATTCCATTTTAATTAGACATTGACATATCAAAAATTTCTTTCACAGGAAATTTTCCACAACAATAATCATGAAGCAATATAATATATTATTTTGCCTCAATTTTCATCTTTGGTTCTAGCGTATTCGACGACGAAGAGATCCATATACAATAGATATTGATACCATATTGTTTTTCGCCCTATGGCTTTAACTTTTTTCTTATATTTCCCCCTTATTCGAAAAATCTTAGAATATTTTCTTATTCCCCAGTCTTTTTTATCTATTGACTATAAAATCCTCGTTATGCATTTCAAAGGAATCCAAGAATTTGCCACTATTTTATTTTGGCTGTAAATTTCGAGCAACACTAATCTACCGGCAATTCAAATATATTTATTGAAAAACTTTAATTTATTATTATCGCACGCATCAGAAGCACTAATTAAAAAAAATTGATACTATAATTCAGCTGCTATAAATTTTAAAATCATCATTCCGGAACCTTCGTCGTTTACAGGCTCTCTCCTTTTTTCTTTATCCTTTGGAAATTGAACTCCTTGATAATTATGTTACAATTCTCTACAGGCCACCATAAGACATAAAGAAACGCTCAACAGCGCCATCTGGTGAAAAAGGAATATGTAACATATGCCTCCTATATTAGATAGAAATCAAATGTTTTACTTCATTAATTCTGTTGTGAACAAATGCTTCTACCTTAGAAGCCTGTAATGCAACTTTGGAGTTGAAATAAATGTCTTATTAATCTTTATTAGAATGAACAGTTTATCAATCTAATTTAATTGGATCAATTTTAATCTTGATGAATAAAAAAATGCTTCAAATTGCATATATTTTTGAAATTTGCTCTGTTCTTGATATCAAGAGGAAACACTGGATGTTGTGGGGGTTTTTTGGAATTTCTTTTTACTTTAACTTTTTGCTTTCCAGTTTTGGCAACAAACAGTTCTTTTAGAACTATTTAAGAACTATAAATAAATCCTTTAAAAAAATTGATAAATATATATAAAGGAATTATTTAATCATCAATAAATATTTCCAAATTATTGAAATTCTTTGAAATTGTTTATTTTTATAATGATAGGAAATAAATGCAAAATATATTTTCAATCGAAAAATTATATTCAATTTGACATATAGTATTGTTTTGATGTTTCAAGTTAATTGCATTTATAATTATAGAAAATATTAAAGAAGTTGCTATTACAACAGTTTAATTTTATGAAATTTAAGATTTGCTAAAAAATATGGACATACAAAAAGAAAATAAAGAATAATGATAATAAAATTTTAAAAATTGCCTTTGTCTTTTCAAAAGCCATAACATTTGTTATACATTAATTATAAACATAAATAATTTCAATCAGAAAATTAAATAGTTGCAGTCCTGAAAAGTATTTATTAATGAAACCAGAACAAATTTCTGTTTCTCAATAATTTCTTAAATCTTGTAAGAGACTGATAATATGCTGGTGTGTAAAAAACTCTAGCTTGCAACAAAGTCAGACACTATACTATACTAAAATTAACAACCAAGTAAATTATATAAATTAATTCAATCTACAAGTTAATCTTAATTTTTACCACTATTGTTCATTTATTAAATACACATTTTATAAATAAAATAATTGTGTTTGATATTTTTGATATGGGAATGTCATGAATTTATTAATAATACTTACACTTGGTTTACAGGATGACATCACTTGGACCCATACAAACGATTTACAAATTGATATTATTGCTTTATTTACAAATATTCATGGAAGAATAAAATGTAAAGGAACCAACTTGAACACAAGAAATATCAAAGGTAATCTGCTATACAGAAACACTTGATAAAAAACAGCCCTTCACCATATATTTAATGCAATAAGAAAGAGATACTGAACAAAATTATATTACAGAATTGAAGTAATATTTTGATGAAAGGTTTTTTTTTTTTTTTTACATATTAATTCAACATCCGAAGAATCAGATATCACAATTTTTTAAATTTTATGTAACATGGTCAAATTTGGTTCTGTTTTAACAAACCTAACTTCGAATTTTAGGATGTTTTCATTACTTAAAAAACAGGGGCTATTCTGAGAGCAAGAATTATTTCAGGAATTTTGAATTAAAATTTCAGCAGTATACTCAACTGTCCCATTCTGATAAAATTTTCAACAGAAATGATTAAAAAAAAAAAAACTTATGTTTTAACAGATCTAATAATTGCACATGAAGGAAATACAAAGATATTCAAAATAATTATTCACCTTGTTTCTTATGAAACAACTTCATACACAAGGGAAAAAAAATGCCTTCTCCCTTTTTTTTTTAACTATTATATGGTAAATAATAACCATATATTAATAATTCCCATATAATTTGCTATAATTCTACAGTGGGTAAGGAAAAAAATAAGTATTACTTAATTTTTTTTAAAAAAAATTATGCCAAAAATTTATATTTCCAATACTGTAATGGAAACATATTTTTTTGCCTCATAAAACATAGTATCTCCAACATCTGTTTTTGAAATTGCAAAGGGAACACTGGATTTTAGTGATTGATTCTGTAAAAGTTCATTACACAAAATTTGTTGACTGATTTTTCTGTGCATGTGTATTGTTTTAAATTTTTCAGTCTAAAAAAAATGTGTACTGATTGACTTGTATGATGGATAACATGAGACAGCACTCATTTAAAATATAAAATCCATTCTTTAATTGACATATTTTTGTAGGAGAATCAGTCATATTTTTAATTAAGAGAGCTTTTTATGCAATAAATAATGAATATTTTCGAAATAATTTAGTGAAATAAACAAACTGGACCTCAAAATATATTCACCGACAAAAAAATTCAAACTACAAGCAAACAATAAAATATCCTCAACATTAACAAAAAGGTAAAATCACATTTTTAAAATCTATAAACAACAACAAAAAAAACCCCACCTAGCACTTGTAATATAATTTTGTTCTTCAAAAATATATGAGAGCTCAAGCTATATATAATGACCAGGAATCCAGTTTAGTAAGGAACTCAATAAAATTATGAAGACTCTTTCTGACACAAACAGAGTGTAATATTTCTATACAAACTTAATTTCACATAATCAATAAAAATCATTTATATAATTAAGAATATCATGCCTAAATTATTACACAATTTTAATTATGGCCACATTTACAGACTAGATTAAATTGATAGAAACATTTTTCTTCATACTTTCTCATCCATGGTTAATGACATAACTTTCTTAAAATTGAAATTTACAGCAAATCACAGCAAAAGTATAAGACTGATACAATACACCCAAAATACCAAATAATTTATGTACAAAAATGTGGTAGATATAAATTAAACCATGTTAAGGAGTAGTTCAATTACACTTTAAGTAATGAAATTTAACAAAAGTATTTAAGATAGTATGTGTGCGTATGTAGGTGCAACCAAGCATTTGAAATGTTGACAAATAAGTTTTTAAAAAATAACAAAGTGTTTAACAAATACAAACATTTAACATATAACTTAATTAGTAAAAGATGGTTAAACATTATTTCAAACTTTGAAATATAATTCTACAATTACTACAGTCTTTACACGTAAAACAGATTATGCATTAAATTCGATTCTAGTTCATTGTGAAGATATTACATACTTGTAACATAAAATACATAATACACACACAAAGAACTGTCACATGGTAAAAAATATCTTAGGCTTTTAAAAATATTTATAACAATATATTACATAACAATGATTTTAAGAAGACATGGCAAACATAAAACTAATTTCACAAATTAAGAATATTTTTACAACATTAATAATAACACACTGCCAATTAATATTTCACCAAAAAGCCTTAATTTGATAGCATAAAAAAATTAAAAATTGATAAAACTTAAATATTTAGCCATAAAATTAAAACATAGCCTACAGCTACAAAAGAAGGATATTAGCATTTCATAAGCATCCATTATTCAAAAAATGTACACAACATTGCACGATCTGTTTATCATATTGATAGTTACAATTCAATTAAATCAATACATTTTAATATTATCAAGCTGTATTATTTAATTTTTGGAATTAAAATGCCAAAAGAAAAATAAAACGGAAAATTTTAAGATAATATAATTTGAAAGAGAATTGCCAAGTACAAATAATATCAAAATCAATACTGAATTTAGATAAAACTAGAATCAGACAAGAATAATAGATGAATATATTTTACCTTCAGGTGTAACAGTTTCGGGTACTAAATAAAAATCTAGTGTTGAAAAACACTAACTGAGCACAACCCTCCATTTCTAGTTCTCAAGCACTAATTTAGAGCTCACAACATTTTAAAACATTTTTAATGTAATGATTTAATATCTTTTATATTCTATTTAGCATACTTTTATAAATTTTATAGAAAAATTAATTTTAAATGTTATATAAAATAGAGTTAATTATTTTATAAAATCAAGAAAGAAAAGCCTTATCTTTAAACCAATATCAAAGGTATATAAGTTTTAGCATTTTAAAACTTACAAAAGTTGTTTTTAAAATTTATTTTCGAAACTCTTAAAAAAAAAAGTCATTAAGTGGCATAAGTCTGCACAAACTAAATTATTAAAAAATAAAATTGAAATTTCAGAAAGACGAACTTCCAAGACTTATAGTCATTGCAGAGGATAAAAATGTTCTATCCTCTTCAATGTGCATTTCGGACTTGGCAAAAGCATAGGATTAATTGGGCTGAGAGGAGAGCACAGGTAATCCAATTTTTTGAAAATGTTATTAATTTTGTTTTCAAACTGATTTTCATTTTTTCCTTTCACATTTCAATTAGTCCATTATTCTTTAATGTAAAAATTTACTTATCTTTTTATGCTTTCAGTATTCATAAGGTATGTGTATTGTTATGCATTTTTGTTTCTCTAAGTAATAGTAATACTTGAAGGTAAATAGCCCTAGAATTCTTGTATTCTGTCAACATCTAACATTATTAGCCAAATGAAGAATTTGTAACAAATATAAGCTATATGAACTATAAAATACAATAAAGTCTAACTGAAATAATTATTTCTTGCAGCTTCTGTAAAAATATATATTAAGATGAAAAAAAAAAAAAAAAAAAAAAAAAAAAGAAGAAGAAGAAAAATGCATTTACACAGAAAGTTAAAGTTATTCAAGTAACAGACAAAATGAGTATCAAAATTATATTGGTTATATTGCTAATTAGGTATGAAAAATAACAACACTGTATTAAGAGATAGAATCAGAATTAAAATAGAGAATATAGTCAGTATCAGATACATATTGTCTGAAGAGAGTCATAGAGAAAGAACCTAAAAAAAATCGATATTGAAGTTATCAAAAAATGGAATTTAAATTAACTTTTTTCCACGCCAAAAGGAGCAGAAAGTTGTCTGAAATCATTGTCTCTAAAGGATAACTTAAGAAAAGCAAAACAGTGGCAAAACTTAATAAATAAAAAAATAAAAAAATCAATAATTCATTTTTTTAGAGGGAAGGAGATATTCAATTAGATTACATATCAAGGGATATATTCAGTTGGTAAATTTTTTAAAGTTTCAAATCATTTTTGTCTTGATTTACAAATCATTTAAATTAAATTTCAACCCAAATAGGAACAAAGCCATGTCTTCTTAAATCTAGGGATACATGTAGAGTAAAAGTCATATTCATTTGTCATATTATCAGATTCAAAGCCAGTATTATCTTGTATCAAAATGTTATAAAATACAAGTATTTATACAAAATATGAATGTTTTATTACAAAAGAAGCCAATATTTTGAGCACAGAACCGTTATTGACTATGAGCTTTTGCAAATATAAAAGCATTATAAATATAGAATTTATGTAATAGCAGAGTTATTTAATCATTATTTTACCCTTTCAGACCTTTTAATCCATATTTAGAAATATAATGAATGCACAGCATTCAAAACTCAATAATTTTATTTTCTTTTTTTCAAAAATAAATAAACAGCCTGTAATACAACTTTTAATTTAAAAAAGCATTCATATTCTTATCATCTATTTCTAGAAAATGAGATGAATTTTAGTCATTCATTAAATCAGCTCCTTAATTAAAGGAACTGATTTATGATTTTAGAATTTTGATAGTAGTATATAAATTACAAGGAAATATATTAAAAAAATAAAAAACATCAGACAGAAACATTTTTATCACTTCAGTTTAAGAACAGGCAAATAGCCAGATAAGAAATTTATTCTCAAATAGTGCCAATAACAAATTATTATTGATTCAGAAAGAAATAACTTGTAAACTTGGGAGCTGCCAAGTGAAGACTACTCAGATTTTTAGGGTAAAAAATCTGGAAGATTTTATAAAATTTTAATACTTTGTGAATTGAGCAATTTTTTTAAACATACTTTTAACCAGGCTCTATTGGCTTCATATATTCTTAAGTAGACAAATATTGTGAATGCTTGTGAAATTCCTAAATCTTTTCCTAAATTTTCTAAAGTGCCTAAAGTTCATCTACTTCTGAATATGTAGGAAAATCTACCAGTTCTAATTTTTCAATGGTTTTATAGGATGGATATAAACCACTTTTTTTAGTTCTTCGATTCAAACCTTTAGAGTAACCATCCCAATGGTTTCCAGCAATACCAATGATATCACCTTTTTGCATAGAAAGTTCATGAGAGTTTCTAGCAGTATGATTGTAAACAGCAATTTGATTGTGATCATTTTGACCACCAAAGTAAAAGATATCATCCAAAGAGCGGAAATAAGATGAAGCATCAGCATGAAAATCTTGCATTATTTCATATGCAAGACGACACACCTAAAAAAGGAAAATAATAAAATAAATGTTTGTCTTCATGAATTATTTAGATAAGAGTATTTTTTAAAACCTTTTTTTATCAGTGAAATTTTTATCAAAAAATTGGAAAATAAACAAGAAAACAAATTTCTCAGTAAATGGCAAATAAAAAACAAATTTAAAGAACAATGTTGCTTGATAACTTTTTTCAAATTCTCCGAGTTAAAAGGGTTTTATCAAAAAATATCAAATATTTTAAAGAAAATATTACAAAATGTTTTGTGAATTTAACATAATTTGGGTTTTTCAGGATTCTTAATTTATGAAGTTTTGTCTAACATAATAAATAGGATTGAGAAGACAGTTTTACT
The DNA here is from genome assembly GCA_026543055.1 of Argiope trifasciata. Classification (NCBI taxonomy): domain Eukaryota; kingdom Metazoa; phylum Arthropoda; class Arachnida; order Araneae; family Araneidae; genus Argiope; species Argiope trifasciata. The sequence continues at coordinate 4,955,993 of JAPMOQ010001578.1, read as the reverse complement.
CAAAAATAATAGTAAAAACATTATTTATAAATTATAATTATATTAAACTTTTATAAATAACTGAAATAGGAAAAAAAATAATAAACATGATGCAAAAATTTATTATCTTATGGGACAAAGATAAAATTTAATAATATAAATTAAAAATTTTGCTCTTTAGTGAGTCCATCTTTAATAATTCAAATAAGTTTTTTTTTTTTTTTTTGCTTCTAGAAAAGAGCTTCAGTTGAGTCTCTGTTACACAACCTCATGCAAAGGTAACTAATTTATCAAAACTCCATTATTTTTTTAATATACTAAATTTATTTATAATTTTAAAACTATCATATAAAAATATGGTAAGGTATCATAAAATTGCTGGTAACAGCTAATCTAAGAGATATTCTAATTGTGTAATAGATATATTATCTATATTATCCAATTAAGGAAATTTTAATGGACAATTCAGTTACAGACATTAATAGTCTGAAGAAGGGTACTAACAAACTGCAAAGTACATAAACATGATTCACATACAATTTCATTTAGGCTGAAGGAAAAAAATTAAAATGCCTAAAAATAAATAATAATAATAATAACATTGATGAAAAGAATATCACGTAAAAGTTTAGCTAAAAATAAATTAATATAAAAAAAGATTCTTTTTTATTTATCTGTTAGAAAAAATTTGGGACTTCTTTCCTTCTTCAAGTAGCTAAAAGACTTTTCATATCAGACTTGTTATCAATCATTTTTTCATCTTGAACTGTTATAAATTGCTTTGCACTGATTGAACAGATCTATTTCCTTCTTGATACAAATATATTTTATTAAAGAGTTGCAAGCACTATTACACTTAGAAAAGAATTTCAGTACTTTGAGCAAGCTCTTATTTAATTAAAATAAATTGGGCTGCATACCTGTGAAGAAAAAGTACAGACCAAGTAATCGCATTTTGATAGCATATGGATGTCTAAGATAACACCTTTTAAAGATTCTGTGGTGTATCGCTGACCCACAGATGCACTTTTAGCTATGCTAGGATCTCCATAAAATATGTAATCAGGATATCTGAAATAAAAATACAGATTCAGCATAAACATATGTTTTTATGTATATGAGACTGAATCAAAAAGTTTCAAGACAACTACATTGCTAAGAAACTATTTTAATTTATCAATAAGGACACATTATAATTTTTTTTTAAAAAGAACTTTCTTGCAATGTAATACAGCATTCTCAGTCAACCTAAAATGTGACCTGAAAACAAACATCATGAAGTATCTGAAATATCTTCTGTGAATCAAGCTGGGTGTCTCATCATCATCTGTTTCTGAAACCCACATGCCACTCAAAACATCTTACATCATTCAGGGTAATCTATCTTAAACTTGCTGCATCATATTTCCATGTAAACTTGCTGAAATTGACATAAAATTTCAAGCTTGCTTTTTGTTCAAGATTGCAGTTCATGATTGAATCATAAAAGCATCTTCTAAATATTTCTGGATGCAGACAGCATGATGCATTTTCCACAGTGATTTATAAATGTCTATGCTCCTTGTAATTGTATGCCCAATTTTGTGTTGTTATGTACAATATATTATAAAATTCTTAATTAAATTTAAAATTAATACTGTCTTGTATACAAAAAAATGCAACAAAAAATTTGAGACTTAATATTTAATAAAGAATCTCAATTTTTCAAAATATGAATGGACAAAGGGATAATAAAATAACTATATTTTAATTTTTTTCTGATCTCAAGACACACAAAGCAATCATACAAGATTTCATAAATTATAATAATGTATTTTTAGTTTTTAGCGTTAAAATAGTTTGGCCACTAACAATCACAATTCTTAATTTATCAATTTTGATGTAATGAATTTATTAACCTTTCATTTGAAACTAGAGTTAATGTCAAAACATTCATAGAGTGTATTGCTCAACTTTTACAGAAACATTTGAAAAATTTTACCATAAAATTTTATCTGATCTAAAGTGCTCTGGATTGATTTAAACCAACATCTACGTTGCCAAATCTAATTAGAAATATAATAGTATTGCTAAATTACAAAAGATAAAAAAGAAACCGACTTGAGAATTAAACACACAATTGAATTTCTTAACAAGAATGAAAATTTTCTTAAGACTTGCAGCGCAGTTGATAATTTCTTCAGTCTTTTCTTAGTAAAATTTTGAGTTTTTTGTAAGTATGACTTTACGGACTTTGTTATCTAAGGATCATGTTAACAGAATGCTTCCCCATGTTCAGGTGACTGTTATCATAATGATTCCGAATAGACTTATGCGAGTGGAACAATTTTTATAGAGTTTGGTGTTTAATGCCTGTTTTTAGTTAGATGTGCATATCATTTTGCAATAACAATCATGCTATTATGATGAAGATCATACTCATGAACTGAGGTTAGATAATGAAGGGGCTACCTGAATTGGCTACCTCACTTCAGGGAAAGGAAATTTGATTTTAAAGGATTAAATGTGGAACACAGATTCACACATCTAATCTCTGGTGCATATTAATCCTTCAATGGAATTGAGTCGAATGACCCTGGCGCTGAAAGATTGACACCAGGCAACAGATAAAAGTTTCTTCTGTTTTTGGATTTTAAATTTAGTGGCTTTATATGTAATTCTCCTTTGGTGAAAAAATATATAATAATCAAATTGTACAGATTTATTTAATTATTTTAAATAAATGTATTCCAATTCCACTTAAATTCAATTAAAATCACAAATAATTTGTAAAGAGAAAATTAAAACAAAATGCAAAGTACTTTTTTCTGCTCTCTGCTAATAAATTAGGATCATCAGTTGCCAAATACACTCTTTTTTCTGTTACAGGATGATCAAGACCAAGTCGCAGGAAGTATTCTTCCACATGTTCCATATATTCCTCAATAGGATGAAACTGAGCTTCAGTACCAATTTTATCTGTTCTTCTCACATGTATCCTATATTTATATACATAATACATTAATTATACACAATATATATAATAATATTACAGATCATAATATAAGAATTCTAAAATTTGCCTACTAGTGCTATAATGTAAGTAAAATGAGACAGTTATTTATGGTTTTCAGAAAACCTTTATATAATACATTCAATATAAAAAGAAAGTTTCTGACTTAAATAATTAATTTAAAAAATACATTTAATTATTACACTATAGTCTTGATTCTACACATATAATTACAGCCTATCATTGAAATAACATAAAAACTTTTTGGATGAGATCATAATTTTGAACAGCATTTGGATAATAAAGAACTAATACATTACTAAAAACTTTCATGTTTTCTTAGCTCATGCTTTCATTTAATTTTGTATTTGAAAATTTAAAAACTTTATTTTAAGAATTAAAATTTGAGTCATTAATATAAACAACAAAACCATATACAAAAGGATGAACGAATATAAACTTAAACTCCTAGGTTTCCAACCAGGAAATCGAGATTCTGCAGCTAGATTAATTTGGTATATATAATAGATAATATCCAAAAATATTATTTTAGAAGCAATATATGAAACTAAAACAATAGAAAAATATACATACCCTACAACAGGATGTTTAAAATCTAATTTTTCTTCCACTTTTTCCAAAATGGCTTTCATATTGTCTTGAGGGCGCAATAAGTATTTCACAAACTGAGCAATCCACCACACAACAGGATTACCATGCAACCGAATGATTCTGTCAGATAAATCTTTAGGAATAGATAATGGCAAATATGGCGGTCGAGGTCGCACATTGTCAATAATTGGAAGATCAATAACTTGTGTATTTTCAGTAGCTAAAATAAAAATATAGTAGATGAGCCTTAATAATATCATTAAAGATATTTATAAAACATATATATATATATTTATCTTAAATGCTTTACATTTCTGTTAAGTAAACAAAAATGTACTCAATACCTTTTTTAGAAGTACAGTAGCAAATCAAATGTCTTTTTTGATGGCATTCTATGTTTTTTTTCCATTTATTCAATTGTTGCACATCATTTGGGCTTTATTTTATATATAAAGGACAAAGACAAAGAAAAATAGTGAAATGTTTCTGTATATTTTTGACTAAGACAATAATTACCACCAGAGGAAGTAGTAATTGAGTTCGGATGAGAGGATCAAACAATGAGGTAAAAGAAAGCCCCTTTTTTATAGTTAAAATATTAAATTAAAGAATTTAAAACTTAATTTTGCTACAAATATCCATATTTTCACGTTGTAAACCATGAATTTATTCACTGAATTAACAATACGGTTTATTTCTAACTAAATAAAAAAAATACTTGTGAATTTATCATAGCTAATAGATAAAAGCTTCTAAAAACACCATAGATTATTAGAAAGTATGATGGAAAAAGGTGGTATTTACAGGTGTTCTAGCAGGAATCAGAAGCAGAATTTGACAATATAAGACCAAAAATGCAAATTTATTTGGAGACTTCTTTTGATAAAAGCTTCCATTGAATATTAACCCCTATTTTAAAAACATCAACATATTTCCATTTTGCATTTGTTTATGCTTATTCATTGAAATGAATGAATATAATAATAGTAAAGCACATAATTATAATAAAACCTATAACATGGGCTTTATTATAATAACATATTATTAATCAAGACAACATATATATGCAATTATAAAAAACAGAAAAATTTTAAATCAACAAATCTTATTAAAGGAATGAAGAAAAAATATCTTAAATAAAAAATAAATAATAGCAAGTCATAATGATTTGATAAAAGGAATAAACAAACATCCTATTAACTTCAGATACACAATCAGTTATAAATAAAGATGCAATACCTGGCCATGGTGCTCTAGGAGATCCGATATCATCTTTACATGTTTCACTTATTGGTAAAAATACAGATTCCCATCCTTTCTGGGCATAACGCCAATTGTGAGAACGCAATATAAGAGTTCTTTTTGTTCCATATGCAACAATGAAACAGTAAACAGCATGATGAATTTGACATCCATAACCACAACCTTTATTTAAATTGCAGATTAATTTTTTAGCAGAAGGACAATCTTTAGGATTCTAAAAATCAAAGTACTTTAACATTAATTACTATACATAAATTTTTTAGATATGTATAGAAAAATAAACAACAGTAAAAAAAAAAACTACAAAAAAAATTAAAAAGTCTATACATATTAAAAATGTATTATAAAATAAAAAGTTACAGTTATTGAATCTAGAATAAAAACTTCAAGCAACAAATACCCATTGATTTCAGTTATATTCTTTAAACAGTTATTATTAATTTAAAAAAAAGACAAGGAAATTTCTTATAATGTTGGTAAAGTTCAAGATGAACATCATTATTCTATTGGAAAAACAGTTATATATGATAAACATTTCATAAATAAAATCCTCCAGAGTGTGCATCATGACTGTGGCAATAACAGGTGTATCAGTCAATGTCAATTGGTTTTAGAGACTTGTATACGAGATAATTACAGAATCAGGTTGCATTCTAATGATTGTCATTGTTTTGATAAGTTATTAAAATAATTTATATCAAAATAAAGCAACATATCATGATTTGATGACTGAATCACTTGTAAGCAATTGGTGTTAAAATTTCAGGGATAAAAGAAAACAATAATGACAAGCAGCAAAGTCCTCTTCTCCCTAATGTAACTATGGATGTGTTTATCCAGTTTGTTGACTAATTAATCAAACAATTTTGTTTTATGACTGTTGATGAAATTATTGACATATTTCCACATGTGTTTAATAATATCATTTACATGATTATAACAGATCCTATTACATCTAGAAAAATTTGAGCGAGACATATATCATACATATTCAATGTCAATCACAAGATCAAAAATATTCAAATTATTCAAATGATCATTATTCAATGAAGGAGTTGTATTTTCTTCTCACTTGATGAAAGAGAATTAATTTTGCATTTCTTATGCAACATCTGAAACTAACTATCAGTGTGTGGAGTGGTATTATGCTCATTCATCAATCAAGTCCCTCTTCCTCCCACTAAAAATTGTAATAATTCTTGTCTTGCAATTCATACCAGTGCTTTTTAAAGATTATCAAGAATACTGCTTATTAAGTTTCTGCTATAGACAGCCTACATAAAAGTTGATGTATGTCATAAGTTATTAAAGAAATGACAGGGTCTAATCTGAATAGCATGACACAATGACTAGCAGTGTGAGCCTTTTACATGATAATTTAAAACTCATTTATATGCCAGAAAAAACACAACAGCTAAAAATATTCTCACTGGTAAGTTTTTGATCACCATATAGCTGCCACTGGTAAGTCAGTGATTTTCATTTACTTATACAAGAAATATTTTATGATTATAACAAGAAGAAAGTGGCATTAGACCCACCACCACCACCACCACCAGAAAGTTGTTACTGCTTATCTCAACAGACTGAAGACAAAGGAACGTGGCACTAATATTCAATAGTTAATCCAACATAAGACATATTTAAAGTTTCTACAAAATCAAGTAAAAAGCAATATATTTTCCTTACATACCAAATAAAAACTTTTATGGAAAACTTTTAACTGGAAAATGTTTTAATTAAAACTGGTCATTATTTTCTGAAAAAATGATAAAAGAATTTTATAATAAAAATGATGAAATTAACAATTTTACAATTAATTAAATGTATTCATAATAAAGAAAAAAATTTTTATATTAAAGCAATATTTTCCAATAATTCTAGTTTTATTTTAAATTTAAAAATTTAACAATCAATAATTCAACCCAATTATACAATTTAAAACTAATCCTTAATTGAATTACTTGCCACTGAAAACTATATAATCTAATTTATTCCAATTTACTATGAAAAATAAATAAATTGAAATTCTCTGAACAACAGAAAGTTAAAATAAATAACTTTGAAAAAATGCAAAGCATTAAATATTTTTTTGTATTGCTTTATGAAAACAAATGCATCCCTAAATGTGATTTTGAATTTGATTTCTTAGAACCTGCAGCCTATTAATATTATATGTTTTATACCCAGAGGTTTTTTCTAATACAGTAAAAATACTTAATAAAGTAAATAATTAAGCATGCATCTTAAAATATTCAATATAAATCACAAAAGTCTTACAATGAATTACCTGCAAATGATAAAGCCTTTTTTGAACTATATCACTCAGAGCTTTAGCTTCTTTTTCTCTCCATTCTTTCAAGCCATCCAAATCTTTAAATTTTGTCAAGTCAGAATAAATAACTCTAAAAAAAAGCAGGGAAAAACCATTCTAATTTTATATATTCCACAAATTTTTCCCGAATTTGGATGGTTATAATTTAAAAGAATGTTAAAAATAAAAGGCTTTAATCTTATTATAAGTAATCATTTAGTAAATTTTATGGTTAAAAAGCCAGTGCACTGTACTGTATTCAACATGTATCCACAGAAAAGGAATGCTGATTGTTTCCTCCATGTTTTCCAGATATGCAATAGAAGTGTTTGCAGAACCTGGCACTCAAATGACCAAATAGGGTATATAACAAATGAAGAATTGCGAGAGAACCCAAAGATTGTTCCTGGCATATACCTCTAATTATAAGTGAGATTGAGCACCGACATCTGGATTTTGATTCTTGATGAAACTTTGACTTGATTTAAATATATAGCAAGCATTCAATTATGAGATTTTCAACAAAATTAAACATCCAAAAATAGTAAAGCTATATCCAGAAAGTGGAAACAATATCCTTGTAATTTATGAAAATAAATATTTATCTAAGAGTGTAAGCTGAGTATTCTCATTAATATCTTGATACCTAAATAAGTGCACAACACACTTAATGTCACTGCATACTTTAAGTCTCAAATCAAGTGTTTGTCATATTTATGTTAACATGTTAAATGTCAATGCAAGCAATTGAATGCTTACTTCTTATAATATATGGGATAAATTCATATTTTTATTATAAACATTATATGTATGATGGCAGTTTAATTTTGGATTTAATTTTAAATTTTGCAAACTGAAAAAAAGGACATATCTTGTATACAGAAAAAAGAATCATATCAAGGAGTTACATATTAGGTATATGTGAAGTTAAGTTTTGCCAATTCTCCAGAACTAATAACTAGTTCAATTTAAATATTTATTTTACATGAAGGCTCATGATCCCTGTGGTTGCCGATCCTCCATTTTTGAAAAATATTGCAAATTAAAACTTTAAAGAAATCTACTAACTTCAATAGTTTCACTGACTTATTTCTCCAATTAGCAATCAACAGAATATCCTAAATTTATTGTACAAGTATAATTTAAAATACTTTTTTTTGATGTGGTAAGATAAAATTAATAAAAGATTAGCATGACTAAATTAATACTATTAATTAATGAGAGAACCAGGGCTTCGAACCGTAATTTTTTTTGTTCCGGTTTTCGTTCCGGTTCAACTAAAAAATTAATATCGGTTCAGTTCCGGTTTTCGCTCCGCCAAAAATAACGGTTTTCGGTTCAGTTCCGGTTTTTGCTCCGCCAAAAATAACGGTTTTCGGTTCAGTTTCAAATGAATAATTTCATTTTATGTATATTCTTATTTGTACTAAAAATATAATTCTATCATAAACAAAAAATGTTATTCTATCAAAATTTAGAAGATTTTATTCTTTTTTTTAATTGGTACACTATGTGAATTGATACAAACAGCAGGTACGATAAGAGCGGTGAGCAGAGGACGGCGAGCATCGGCATTGTTATCCATTATCAAAATCGCATTTGACAACTAGGTTCATGATTACCCACATTAGTCGTTTGACTCTCACATCGTGCACTTGGCCTTGCAATAATTATGTAAAAAATATATTATTTATTTAACATATGAAAATTGCCTCTAATTATTAATATATCTTCTAACGTGGTTTCACTGAAATTACTTCTGTTGTCTCGGAGAACAAATTTCAAACCTGAAAACGCTCTTCCAACACTAACTTGTGTAGCTGGAGCTGCCAAAACCACCATTGCAATCTTATACAAGTGAGGATATGTAATTTTATTCTCTTCCCAGAAATCTAAAATATTATGCTTTATATCAAGCCTTCGTACATTGTCAAAATTATTTAAAATGAATTCAATGTCAATCTCGGTAGAAATAGAGGTTCTATGTGTTTTTATTACTGCCAATTCTTTACTTTTTAAAAAAGTCTCTAAATCGTCTTCATTTTCATCGCTTTCAGTAGAAGATTTTGTTTCCTCGTTTACTATTGAAATGGACTTTTCAAAAAATTGTAATTTGTTCCAAATATTCTTTAAATGTTGCACAGCCTGTACCTTTTGTGACGTGGAAAGAAAAATTTGATAACGCGGGTCCAAATAAACTGGTCCTACTAAACTATCAATTTCTATTAACAATGCTTCCCTGTTAGATAACTGATTATATAAAATATCTGCAAAGAAATTTTTTAAATTTCGTAATTTTATTTTGCAATGTGTCCAAATTCCGTAAAAATCGCTTAAAGTTAATTCTTCACTTTGTAGTTTCAAAGTTGCTTCCGTTAGGGGTTGTAGAGTATCAACAATTAATTTTAATTTCACCCATTTACTGTCTTCAAAATAGTAATCTAAATTATGTTCCGCTAAAGATGAGCTAAAATCTTTGCATTCCAATAAAGATTTTAACATATTATATGTACTATTCCATCTAGTTGGACAATCCAAAATTGGTCTTTTAGTATTAACGTCTTTAAATTTTAACATAAGAGATGGAATGCGCAGCTTTTTCACCAACCCCCTAGCATCAGAAATAAATTCATTGAAATCGGCGTTTTTTATAGAGTCTTTAATTGCTAGTTGCAATGTATGTGCAGCACATCTTATTCCGATTAGTTTATTAAAAGAAAAGTTGCGATCAAAAAATACTGCATCTTCAAAGTGATCCCTAGTTTCGAAATTTTCATTTTCCATTTCGATAACTTCGTCTTCAATTTCGGATCCTAATAACTGAATTAAATATGTCTTCTACAAGTAGTTTCATGCAAAACTGAAAAATACTAGTGAATATCAAAATAGGAAATCGAGAAGCAGTATACATGTAATGATAATTATAAAGTTGACGTTAAATTAGAAAATATTGATAAGTTGGTAACAGTAACAAAATGACTGAAAGATATATCGAACCGAAATAAACCGATATTTTTTTCGGTTCAGTTCCGGTTTTCGTTCCGACCAAAATAACGGTTTTTTCCGGTTTTCGGTTCAGTTCCGGTTCGAAGCCCTGGAGAGAACAGCCAGTCATCAAAAGTAGATGATATAAATTTAAGAAAATAACAACGAATTATTCATTAAATACTTAGAAGAGTAGAAATTTATATAATTACTTTAAAAAAAACTGAAAAATAATCCTTTTAAACTTATAATAATATCAAACAAAGTAGAATAATTTAAAATTTAGGTTAAAATTTACCTTTTTCTATGACCTATGTCTTCTAGAATCAGAGATAACTTCTTTATGTTGGCTGGATCTGAATTTATGGTTTTATTTAAATTTTTTATTTCTGCATTCAAGAAATACCACATTTCACTAATGCCATCTTCTATGAGCCTTCTTGTAACTTCAAATTCTTTGCTTGGTTCTCTAAAACCTGAAACATTTAGTTTTCTCTTATTAAAATATACACAAAATAGAGATGCTGGCTAGCAACTCTATTTTGTGCTATTGTATTTTTATCTATTTGTCCTTTGATTTTTTTTATTGTCAAAATACTGTCTGCATTTTATATTGCTAATTTATATCATTAATATTAAAAATACAAATACATTAAGTATTACAGGCAATTTTTTACAGCTGCATTTCAAGATTTTCAATTGCATTATAATACATAGTTTACGAGTCATTAAATATTTACATATGAAGATTAATTATGCATAAAAATTAAAATAATGTTTGAATGCCAAAACTTTTTAATGAAGTTAGAACTTAAGATCAGAATTGCAAACAATGAAAATTTTATTAAAAAATGCACACAAAATATTTTAGTGGAGTTGAAACATACTTTACGAGAATGTGTATATGTATTTGAATACAAAAAAATCTTAATAATCTAGGAAATTAATAAAAAAGGATTTTTGATCTGCTTATTAATACTTAGTACAGTTAATTTATTAAACTAAGGTTTGTTTTATTTTTTCCTAAATAATGGCACAAGAGATTTTAAATTATATGTACTAATAATTCAATTTTAATTCTTTTTAAATTCCAAACCAGCAAGACATTTGAAATCATAATGATTTAACAAATATTTGTATTACTTGCAAATCTTATCACTATAAAACAATTATTGTTTAAAGGTGTAAGTTAAACTCAAGTTCAGCTTTAATATTTTCCAGAAACATAAATCCAAACTTCAATCTGAACATGCACATCATTCACCAAATCTTTAGATTATTCCGATATCAAGATATTTTATGTCGTTATAATTTAACATACATCAGACTTTTTAAAATTTCAAATAGAGTGAAAGGTTAATTTAATGGTCAAAAGCATTAATAAAGCTCAGATTGTAAGTTACCATATAGTGGTTCAGAAATATTGTTGCATAATTTTATGCTAGTGCAAGCAAACACACAAAAGTAACTCTGATCATAATACAGGTAAACGTTAGGATTTGAGGAATTCTATACTCACTATCTTTCTCAAATATCATACATTTTGATATTTTAACAGAATGCAGAAAATCCTTGAGCATGAATTATACAGTCAGAAACAAATATAAAAAAATAACATTTACAGTTTTGGGATTAAAATGTCTTTCTGACCCTAAAACTGCATCCGGGTAAAATTTCTCTGCTAAAAAATTTAGGAATAAGTTATTGAAAAACTAGATAACTTATTAAATTCCTAACATTGCATGAAACATCCTTTTTCAGTTAACAGTATCCCAACTCTTAATATCTGTATCTTATCTTCTTATCCAATACTAAAAAGTTTAAGTGTAAATAGATATTTTTTATATTTTAATATATTAACAATCATGCTGTACTTTAAATCATTAAAAATATTAAGCATGAAAACTTATCTCAACGAATCAGAATTTTTTTTTTTTTAATTTAACTTTTTTTTTTTTTATGATGAGGGGCCGAAAGGAAAATTCGTAAAATCATGTACTAAAATATACATTGCTTTAAAGGATTTTGTTAATATACATATTCTAACCTCTGCTAAATTAATTCAAAATTTTTTGGAGATATTTATATAAGCAAGTGTACAACATTAATATTATAAATTGTTTGAAATTACATAGAATTTTTGTTCAATTATTATTTTTTAGATTGAAATAGTATTGAAATCTTGCTTGATTATATTTAAGAGAGATTTCAATGCTAAATTCTCAAAAAATCTTTTTAAAAAAATGTAGGTCACTTTTTGTCATATGACAAGGATATCCTTTGATAAGAACATACTAACATAAATTACTAATAGCATAGAGACATTAAACAAGCCATATCAATTTAGAACTTGCAAGATTTTAATGCTATGTTGTATTCAATTGGTATCCTTCAAGCTATGTCTTTTAAATATTTATACTATATATATATAAAGTTATGAGTATACTGTATTTTATAATGAACTTATATAAAAATTGGCATATATGAATTGAAATACCTGTTATGCCATTTTGCTGGACACCAGATTTAGAAGTATGAGATTTCAATCCAGCCTCATGACTATTGATTAAATTTGGCTGTTCACTCTTTAATGATTCTGGAGACAACCTTCCAAGAAATGCAAACGTAAATTTTCTTATTTAATATTACATAAAAACTGATATAAAAGCTCTAAGACATGAAAATATAAAGCATGCTTCAAATTAAAAAAATGAATTTGTATCTTTACCATTAAATTTATTCTTATCAAAACATTTAAGTAAATGAATACACAGGATATTTATTTATTTACTCTTGATAAAAGAAATAAATGTGTTAGTTGAAGAGCATAAGTCATGAAATTTAATGCCTCTAAACAAAACAAAAAAAAAAAAAAATGAATTTTTTCAAAACAGCTTTTAGAGTCATACATTTTTGTTAAGATTATTTAAATAAGACATCATATTGGTAGAGTAATATAAATATAAATATTACTGTTTGAAAATTATTTCTTAGAACTAAATTTACATCCTGCCAATAAGAGCATTTCACCTCACAAAATATTTTAATTTCAACCTGTAAGTTAAAGCTAAATCAAGAATACTGAGCTTAAAAGTTTTTTTTTTTTTAAACTTCTATTTGAACTCTAAAATATTATTTACGAATACATTAAAGATTTAAAAATTAAAGTTTATATTTGCACTTAAAACAAATATTATTTTTATAAGGATGGAGGAAAATTCTGAATTTTTCAGATACAGAGTTAATATTTACTATTACTTTTGCAAAAAAAATAGCAACCAAAAGTGACGATGCACACATTTTAAGTTTTAAAATTACAGTGCACAAATATTGGTAGTATCTTAAAATATATATAATATTAAAAATTTATTTAAGATTTCCGCTGCAGAAATATATCTATAAACTGAATATGGTTTTTAAAAATGTTACAGATTTATTTTATATTCTCGTGTATCATGCTAGATACATACTAAAACTTCATTTTATTTATAGCAGCAAAAATCTACAAACTGTTAAAATATTTCTTATACTTACTTCAAAGAATTTAGAAGTGATTTTAATTCTTCATTCTGTAATTTTAATGCTTCTAGTTCTCCTAAAGCTCGAGAAAGTCTTACAAGTATTTGTTCATCAGGCTCATTATGAAACATAGGGCCACTTAATAAAATTATAACAATAAGCCAAGCAGCAAGAAATCCAACAATCACTCTACCAATGCTAAAAACCACCATTTTCTATACTCTGAAAAAATGAATGAATAAATAAACAAGTAAATGAAATAAAAAGCAACAATAATTATAAGAAGAAGAAGAAACCAGTGATATATCTTCTTTTCAAGGTACTTAAGTCAAAGAGATAGCTTTACTTTATTATAGCTTTACAAAAGTATTAAAAATTTAAAACATTGAAACTATATTTATACCACTAAAACTGTAAGTAACAAATGTATTTAAAATATATCTCATTTAACAAAGACTATAATGGCTTTTAAAACAACCAATTACCTTGAAAAAAAAAACTTAAAGTTCTTTAAAATGAACTTTTTAAAGTAGATTCACCTATTTCTTAATATGAAATTGTAACTTTAAAATGTTAAAAATATTTTAATAAGAATTCCTAAAGTTATAATATAAAATTACATCCATAAGTAGGAACAATTTTTATAATATTACTATAAGGATTTTATCTAAAATGGTGATAAATTTTTTTTTTACTGTTTTGTTGCATGTAGTTTATATGTTCAAGGATAGGAAAATCTGCATGATATTGAGTTTTTTTTTTAAGTATCTTTAAGTAAAGATTTCAATTGATGCATGAATTCAATACCATCTTAGTCATACAATTTAGAAAAGAAAAAAAACCCATATTATAATATAAAATGAGAAAAAAAAGCCATTACTCCTCTGATCAGAATTAAAATAATAATAAGAGTTGTAAAAAAAATTTTCTTGACAGATAACATCTACTGCTAAATCTTATATGTAAAAGAGACACCTATAAAACATTTGTAGGAATATATTTTAACTGATATAATTAATCTAGGATTTTTTTTATAAATTCACTCTAACAAGAAACATTTAATAAATATTTATATTTGTGAAGGCACTGATTTAAGAAATAAGTAAATTTATTTTAATATGCGGGAAACTTGCTCGCTCTATTTTAATTTGAAGACACAATATTAAAAATAAAAACAGTAAAAGAAGTATAAATATTTGGAATAATAATTACAACAAAGTTGTTTTGCTTGAATTAGTGCTTGCTTTTTTTTAATACCATCAAGAATATTGAGTTAAGTTATTTGTTTCTGTTTATAAATTTGTTTCTGCTGCTGCTCACGACGACCGATGTTAATGATGCCAGTTTCGGTTTCGTATTTATAAAAAAATTTCGCATCTCATCAAATATATTTTAAATATTATTGAAAATGGGTATAATAAAATATATACTATGAATATATGCATTTGAATGATAAATTAGAAGTGTAATGAAAGTTTTGCTTTTTCACTATTATCTTTTAAAGTAATTATGATTTTTTTTGGAATAATATAATAACAATGAAGTGAAGAAATTATTGTTGATATTGATAATGCGCAGAAGCTGACAGAACCGCGCGCCGTGCATTTATTATTTCTGTGCAACAGAGGAGAATTTGAGGTTGTTTATATTGCAGTAACTGGAGGATTTTGTTGCTACCTTACGTCTGTGCTTCATTAACCGTTAATTTCCAGGTATTGATTAGGC
The DNA here is from genome assembly GCA_026543055.1 of Argiope trifasciata. Classification (NCBI taxonomy): domain Eukaryota; kingdom Metazoa; phylum Arthropoda; class Arachnida; order Araneae; family Araneidae; genus Argiope; species Argiope trifasciata. The sequence continues at coordinate 4,940,604 of JAPMOQ010001578.1, read as the reverse complement.
GTTTTGATAGCTCAGCTTCTAAGTATTGTTTAGTGGGAAATTCGTTCATTTAAATTTTGAACAGCTCTTTTTAAACTGACTTCCTTAATAGTTTTTTATCCGTCGGTTTAATCTCCACTTTTTGTCACTTATTATAAACGGTGCCTTTTTGAGCAATTTATTAAAGGTTATTCGTAAAATATGGCAAAACCATAACTTATCATGAGTATTAAATATTAATAATTAAAAATAAAACAATGTTTTACAAATTCGAAGATATAAAAGAATATATTTTTTTTTGGTAGATTGAGTTTGTTATAAGTTTATGATACTGAATGAACAAGATATTGCCTTAATCATTCACTTTAAGCATTCTTTTTCTGAATATATTCCTTTTAAAATATTGATATAAATTGATGTACCATGTAAAAATTGTGTTAAAATTCTAAGTAAAACATTAATGATTTTATGTTAAATTCTAAAATATATGAAGCTGAAACTAAAAGACTATTGTGCTTTTTATTCTATTCAATCTAATATTAAAAAATTCATCCCTTGATCTTATATATATCATAGCATTTTTCTGAAACTCAGTGAGGCTTTAGGATAAGTTTTGAAATCTAAAATTTATGTATTGAATTTTAAAAAGAAAGAAAAAAAACCCCACTTATCTTGCTAAGTAGAGTTAAATTTTATTATGGATTTACTTATTTAATTAATATTTTTATACATTAATTAAACGAAATTAATGCATATAGTTTCATTATTTGAGAAGGACTATTTAATTTTTAAATCACTGCTAAATAAAAATCCGAAGTTTATTTTGTTTATTAAAAATGGGGATTTTAACAGAAAAACAGGAAAGTACTCCTTTACGTTTTAAATAATTATTAGAAATTATTAGTAGTTACGTTCTTTGCTTCTTTTAAATAGAATGTAATGTTATTTTTGCTTTCTCATCTTAATATTTATTCTATGTTCTAGATCTATAATAATATAGTAAGACAAAGTAGTACCTATAAAAAGAGGCAATTTTGTTTATTTATGATAACCAGAGGAATTTTTTCCAACCCAAAAATCTGGTATACAAGTAATTTTTGGAATGACTCAATTAAAAAAATTAATGAAAAATATTTTGTGTTATTTTCAAGATTTTTCATGCATATATCCCTACAGTGTCATTTATGTAAACCACTGGTAGGGGGGAATCAATACATCATCTAACTGTATAAATAATTGCTATTCTTATTAAATTTGCTTTGAAATGTCTGATTACAATTACTAAGCTATGGAAATTTTTTTTAATATAATTGTTTTTTTAAACATCTTAAGAATGGGTAAAAAATTCCTTATACAATTTAAATTTAATGTGAAAACAATTAAAATACCTTTTTTTTTCATTAAATTTTAAAATCAGTTTCTTTTTTCTGATTGGTTAAAAAAAATTTTTTTTCAGACAAAATTGAATGTAGGAAATGGAAGAAAATATTTCTTTATCTCAGAACTATTGACTTATATTACATCTTTTATAATCTTGATTTGGCATAAATTCATATTGGAATTTATGTTTGAAATATTCTATTATATGCAATGCTGTGCCATCACTATCAATCTTTTTTATTTAAGGCAATTTGAGTTCAAACACATTTATATTCCAAAAGGATTAACTATGTATACTGGAGCAGCATATATTTTACTTTATAAAGAACAGTGAATATTCCACTAATTTAACATTGATAATTTTATTTTAAAAAGTTTAATGCATATTTTTATTTTAAAATATAGATCCTTTCATTTATTATTATTATTTATGTTTATTATTATATATTTGTTATTTCAAAAAATAATTATTTACCATCTAAAAAAATTAATTCTAATTTCATTTTAATTAAAGGAAATATCGGGAAATGCGAACAATGAAAAGAAATCTTGTTTATTAATATTTATTTATATTCATTTAATTTACTAATATATATAAATTCTGAAATTTACTTAGGAAGTTCCTGAAAAAAGAAAAAGAACATGGAGAAGAAGCATTGGATTATTTGTACTGAATTTTTGAAAGCTATTGAAGAAAATAATTGCAACAGAGTCAATAGAATTTTGGATACTGGGTTTGACATTGACACAGATTTAAAAGTACAAAGAACTGCAATCAGTATTTGTGCTTCAAATGGATGGTATGAAATGGGTAAGCTGATAAAAGTATTTCTAAATGGATTAAAACTATATTTGCAACAAGCATTTTGGCACTATAACTTCAAACCATAGTTAACATAATTTATATCATTTTTATTACTTCATGGTCTCTTATTAATTCTAATATAGATGATAATAATTTAAAGAAGCTTTTTGATATTAACTATTTACCATCAGTTTATATATAGAAATGTGTAATTTAGTGTAACTATTGAATAACTACATAAGATGCCATCTTAAACATAGTTAAAATTTAACATTGTTTATTAGTGCTAGGAGTTTAAGTATAAAGATCACCAATTACATGCATTTAAGCTTAAAGTTTGCAAATATGATGTGTTTTATTCATAATTACCTTATGTCTAAAAGATTGATTTAAAACTTTTTTAGATTTTATAAGAAACAATTTTGTCTTGAATACATAATTATAAATATATATTAATACTTAATATATATTTAGAATAGAATAATCAAATGGATTGCTCTATTTTATATGGAATTCCTATGAAAAAAAATGCTTAAAGAATGTATCCTGTTGCAAGTAAGATTAGGGCTGGCCATCTGGGAAGGTGTGGCAGGTGCTATGCACCCGGGCCTCGTGATTGATGGGGTCCTAACGTAATTAAGAATTAAAATAGAGTTCTGAATAATAATAATGTTTACATGTACTGAAAGTATACTAGAATGTTTCTAGCGGCTAGTTGAGCTTTGACTGACGCTGTTATTATGCAATAATTGTAGTGATGCCTATAAAGGGAGGGGGGAGAAAGTTGATTTATGAATTAAAAAATCCTCTTCAGACATGTTAAGACAGAGTGGCGGGACTTCTGGGTGTTAGCGGGAGACAGAATTCGAGACTGAAGCTGGGTTCAAATGGAATTGTAAATCATCAGCTATACACTTTATCTGCATTTTATGTAATGTGTTTTCAAGCGTGCATCTATGTATGTTTGTTTATATTAAATTTCTCAAACAAAAGTAAAATGAAGATAAATGAAACGATCAACTCCTAGCAATGCACATTGCATTACTGCTTGCATTACACCAGCCATGACCGGAATGAAAAGAATTAAGGAAGAAGTTTCAATTTAGCAGTCGACATAATTGGATATATACAAAGCTCATAGTATATTTTATAGTCTTGTGCAAGTGTGCAAAATATTGTTGATATAAGGTAAATAGATTTATAATCCCTTACCTCTTCTTCTAGGCAATAGCTTATAGTATAACATATAATAATTTGATAATTCATTCTATAAATTGGATAAAACTGTTGGATGTAACCAGGTCCACACCACGGTAATATCCTTTACGGTATCAAAAAAGAAAATTACCGGAAAAGAAAAAATAAGAAAAACTGAATTTCAAGAAGTCACAAGTAGATGAGTTTTCTTGGTTGCGAAGTAACTCTGTCAAAGAAATTGTATCTGCTTCAGAAATTACAATCCAAACTTAAACTGAGGAAGAAAGTTCTGCTCAAAGTACTCAGTCTAACAATGAAAAAGTTGAAATGGGGAAATTTGTTGAAAAAGTGTTTGTTTATACAAATGCAATGAAATGCAAAAATGGCTATAACAAATATGATTAAGGAAGTGTAAATGAATCTGCTTTTTGACCAAGTATTATAACTGAATTTAGAATGTTTTGTGTTAAAATCGGACCTATGGATCACAAAGGAGTTTTTGCAAAAAATTCAGAAGGTAGATAATTTTACATTCCAAATGGTTCCAGCTGATTAATTTATTAACTGATGCAAGACTCTGTATTTTGTGTTTGTTGTATACTGTTTTCCAACAGAAAGGGAAATGACCAAACTACATGATTTATAGGTGGCTATATTAATTAGAGAAAGCTGCCAAATGTAATCCACAATCATGTATGTAATACAAGGTCATATTAATCGGTTTATTGCTTGGAAAAAATTATTAAAATAACTAAATTTATGTTCAACTATTAATAAAACAAATCAAGGTAATATAAGTAAGGAAATAGCATGACTCAAATTACTATTTCGAAGTATTGTAGATGTGACGCTACTTTTAGCATGTAATAATCTTCCACTTTGCGTAAGGTACCCATCAAATAGTAGGTAAGTCTAATAATGGATATTTTTGGGTTTGCTTGAATTATTAAGTAAATACAGTCCTGTTATAAAGGATCATATTAACAAAATAATAAATCCTAAAAATAGAATTGTGCATCATTTAGCACATAGGTCACAAGAACAAATTATTTCTGTATTAATAAATGAAGTTCGCAGCAAAATCAAACATGATATAAAAGTAACCACGTACTATAGTATTCAAATAGATTGTACTGATATTTCCCATAAGGAACATATTTCAATCATTATTAGATTTGTTAATTTTAAAGTGAAAAGATTTTATTGAAGTAACTGATTTGACTGATAAAGGACTTTCAAACAGTTTATGCGAATTTGGTTTAAATATTATGAATTGTAGAGTGCAAGTATATGACAACCGTAGCAACATAAAAGGGAAATATAAAGGTGGACAATCTAGAATACTTTCTTTAAATCCACATGCAATTACGTGCCTCGAGTATCAACTTCTTTAATTTATTAATTTGTGATGCCACTTTCAGCAATATATACTGTAAAAATTTTTTGGGGAACATTGCAATGCCTATATTGCTTATTTTTTGTGTTTACAAAAATATGGGAAAATCTACAAAAGCATTTAAACATTATTCTTAACTAATTATGTGACATTCGTTGTGGAGCCAAAATAGATTTGATTAAAGCTGTGCATAGACAGATTGAACAAAGTTGTAATCCACTGGAAGAATTTATTGATGTAAGTAAGGATAAAGCAGCGGCATCCTAAGATAAGTTTCTTGGATATAATGCCATTTATTTTATGTTTAATAGTATGGTTTACAATATTGTCCATAATTAGGAACATCTATAAACTATTCCAAACAAAAACAATTGTTATTGATTTGTCTTTCAATTTGTCAGTAACATTAAAGCTGAAATAAAAATTTAAGAACAAAATTTAACACATTTTTAGATGAATCAAAAGTGCTAACATATAATTTGATCATATCTGTATATTTTCCTGAGAAACGAATTCAAAAACAAAGAGATTATATTCTGAATTAGCAGAAGGCAAAGTTTTAAAAAACCCAGTTGAGCAGTTTAGGTGTATTTTTTAACACTGTCATTGATACTGTTATTGTACAAATAGGCGATAGATTTAAAAATATACCAAATATTATTTCTGATTTTAAATTAGTCACTGACATAAAAATTAGAGAAATGTTCCCAAAACTTTGTAAAATTGTACAACAGAGATGTAGATGAAAACCTAATCCAAGAAATTTATTACAGAATTTGATTTTGGATGAAATAAATGTAAATAAGTCAAAAGGCATATTGCAATGTATACTATTGGGTTGTTCGTAAAGTCATTTCGTTTTTTTTTTTGTTTTTTTTGTCAAAATGAAAAGAAATTTTTGTTTAATGAATAAATTATTTATTAAATTATAAAATTGCCATTCTGGTCTAATACCTTTTGCCATATTTTTGGTAGTAACATGATTACACGCTCATAAAAGTTTTGGTCTTTGCTGTAAAAAAAACTGATCGAGGTGGTTTTTGGCCTCCTCATTTGAAGGAAAAATTTTGCAAATCAGTTCTGGTACTGATGTACTGTTAACACATCTTCTCCACATATATTGGCTAATTTATTTCTGGCTTGACAGCATTTTTACCTTTTATATAGCAAAAAAGAAAAAAATGACGAAAATGCTGTTTATTGCTCTCCATATTTAAAAGGGCACCATCCAAAAACTACTGCGAAGAATCAGCTGCACTTTTTCACACTCAAGCCTTGCTATATCAGCTCTTAAAACATAAAATGATTTTGCGGTTTAAGTATGAAATTGGGTGCGAAAAATACAATTAAATCCTCTGTGGGGAAAAAACGAAATTACTTTCCGAACAACCTAATAAATAATAATTATCTTTATGCTACCAGTTACTATAGCAAATGCTGAATGCTCTTTCAGTAAGTTAAAATTAATAAAGAATTATTTTCAGTCAAGCACATGTACAGAATGCTGAAATGCACTTGCTATATTAAGTATTGAAAAAGAAATTGTAAAAAAATTGTAATTTTTCTGAAGTAATTCATGCATTAGGGAAAACAAAATCACACATTAAATAAACATACATTAATAATATGTGTTCATATTTGTATGTGTATATATATATATATATATATATATATATATATATAACTTCCTGAAAAATTGGGGCCCCAAATGGCTTCTTGCACCGGGGTCCCTTCATAGAGAAGGCCAGCTCCATCATTTTCTGATAATGAAACTGTAATTATTATCAAAATGATATGCTATTATTCCATTTTGTTCCTGAGATGCATCATTAAAAAAATTTTGTGTGCTTTTTATAAGATATTCAGTAACAGTTTTACTCATTCAAAATAATTGGGAATACTGATGTTTGAAAATAAAGTATGAAAGAGAAGCTTTTTTTTATACATAAAATATTTTATTTTGAGTATTTTTTCCGCAATAGAATGTATTTCAAGATTTAAAAAAAGAGTAAAAAGAAAAGATGTATAACGAACAAAATAAACCTGTAAGCCTTCTTAATTTCTTAAAGTAAAATGTATTAAGAAATTTATAAAAGTAAAACAGTTAAAATTTTAAAAAAGGGTGCTGGTAAATTGCTAAATCTATGCAAATCAATATTATATAATTTTTATATTGCATCATTTTATTAAAACATGTGATATATGTGCTTGATGTTTCTTTTTTATCTTCTATAAACTCATTAGTTTATTATCATTCAGTAAATCAAATTAATATTATCAGCCTCATTTAATTATTTAAGATAATTTCTGTTTTTGTTTGCTTCTTGGATTTAGAAGAAAAAAAAAAAGGCTTGGATAAAAAAAATTGTACTTGATAATATTTGCATTATTTCATCATTATTTATTTATTCATAGATGAAAGATTAACTTTGATTTGTATTACTGCTATAATCTATTTGATCAACAGCAATATTCACAGATTTTTATAATCTGTGCATTTTGACATTGCTCTATAAAGGACTAACTTAAAATTCTTTTAACCAAACCAAACCTTTTGTGGATATTTTTTTCATTTATGAGTTTTTTAAACCATTCAAAATTTAAATTGGTTAAAAGCAATGCTGGATAACTGAGTTTCTATTGTATAAATAGCCACTCAATGAAAAAATTTATGCAGAATTCAAATGATTTGAAATTTATAATTTATATGATATTAATCAGATAATATTTATGTATTAATCAGATTGTGTTCAGTTAAGATTTTGTAATTATGACCCTTTTTTCAAGCATTGGGTGTTTTCCAAATAAATAAACACAAAATTTTGAATGTAACCCCAGTAATTTGTTCAATATGATATTAATTGCAAAATATTTTTCTATTTGCTTAAAGGTTGTCATCTGCTTTATATGAATTCTTTTATTTTCTTGTTTAAAATCTTTTTCTTTTTATTAATATTGCAGCTCATCTCTTAATGGCAAGAGGTTGCAGTCTGAGTTTGAAAAATAACAAAGGTGAAACTCCATTACATCTGGCAGTACTGAGATCAGATTATGATCTTGTAAAACTATTATTGGAGAATAGAGCTGATGTGACAAGTGTGGACCATATGAAAAGAACAGTTCTTCACTGTGCTTGCGAGATGGGTTGCTTCAGTAATAAAATTATTTACTATCTGAAAGATGAATTTCAATATATATGTTCTTTTTTAGATGAAAATGTAAAAATTTAGGTATTTTGCTTGATTTAAATTTAATATCAATCATGCATAATCTTCACCAAAATTTTCTTTTTTAAGGCTAACATAATGATGAATGGAAACACCCATTTCATTTTGGCAATGAAATATTTAGAAATATCTTTAGACAATAGATTTGATACCTTTTCCATTGTTTGAAAATTAAATGATTTTTAATATCTAGTTTTCGAGTTATATAAGCACTGTGAAATGTGTTTTCAGTGTTGCATCACTACTATCACAAAATATGTTTACATTTTTAAGTTTTATACTAGATTTATACTTTTATAATGCATTTCAACCAAGAATATGCCTGGAAAGAAAGAAAAAATATTACACCAAAATTAAGAAGTTTTAATCAAAATTTATTTTTCAAGTATAAATTTAATTAAATATATTTGCTGTGTTTTTATTAGTACTTGACTAATAATACATCCCTATTAACAAACATATTCTATAGGTATAAATTTGCTTATGTAATTCTGATCTAATTTCCATTGCTTTTTTTCACAATTTTGCATTAGATGTAAAATATTGGATATTACAGGAAGCATTTTTAAAATTTTGATTTGCATTATATTAAAATTAAATTAAAAAAATAGCTTTAATAGTATTGTCTTTTTATTTAAATCTGAGGTAACAATTATTTTAAGAAAATTTTTGTACATTTGAAAACTAAAATAACATTCTTAAAGATTAATTTTAATTCTGACTATTATCCTATTTATGTCATTATATGTAGAAATCAACACTTCTTGATGTGCTGTTTTAAAACTGCTCTAGAAACATTAACTGAGGGCAAACACAGTTTTAAAATGTAATATTTGCTTTTTATTTCTTTTGGAGGCAGAATTTTTTTAATGAATCATACATTTTGGAGTTTCTTCCATGTGTAGTTATAAATATGTTAACTCTAAGTCTCTTTATATTAAATTTTATGTTAAAATGGTTTACAATTGTAATAGTTAAAACAATTATTTTGTTATTTCTTGTGTTTTTATGATCTGTTTAAAAAAAAAAAATTATAACTTGTGGATTTTTTTACATTTATTTTAAACTTTCAGATAGTTATTTTATATAGTATTAAATACCCTTATATAATATATTTATTATTTATTTTACTTTAAGCTTTTCCCCTCTTAGATTTGTGATCTATGGGACATAGTTATAAAAAGTAAATTTTAAGATAAAACATTTTATTGTATTAATGTTCACAGTACAAATAATAGAATGTACATATATTTTTTATTTTATGTGTAATGGTTACACATTCAGTGATTGAATTTTTGTATTGAATGAATGTAAAAAAAAATTCTAAACATTTGAATGAAAATAGTGTGTTGTATAAATTTAGCTTAGGCATAAATTGTTTTATGACCTACTGATTAGAACTGAAAATCATTCATAAGTTGAGGAGACAATATATTTAACATCAGTTTAGATTTCTAGAAAATTTTCAGCATGAGTTTTTGAAAATGTGCTTTTAAAAACTTATGGAATTTGTATTAGAAAAAATTTAAAAAGATTTAGCTGTGAATTGCTTAAGATTTGGTGTTTGGCATTTTTGATTACTATTTCAGTTTCTTATATTCCTCATTAGTTTGTTGATATTTAAAAATTGCAAACTTAAATTCTGCTGTATCAAATATTTGTTCTTGAATCTGATGTACAGTAAATTTATAATGATTGAGTTTCTTCTCACTAGTTTGGTATAAACATTTTAGGAATTTCTTAATTTGGACTTTGATCTTGTTATCTACCTTATCTTGAGGGCAGCTCTAAAATGGGAGGCGGGGAAAGCCAATTTAAAAGGAATGTTTGTCACTCTGCTATTGTTATGTAAACAAAAGGCTTATGTTACTCTATTGATTTTTTTCCCAATAATTTCTTTACATGTCATACTTTTTTTAGGTTTCAGCTTGATCAAGATTTATTTTTTACATAACTTTCTAGAAGATTTTTGCTTCTTCCTAATTATTTTCTAGAAATTGTGAACTAATATTTTATTTTTCAATTCTGAATCTTTGCTTTTTTTTACAATTTTTATTGCTCTTATCTTGGAATGTTTTTCCTCATTTATGCGAAAATATTTCCAAATAATTTTTTTAAAAAAAAGCTTAAAATTGTCACTATTTTGTATCTTTTTATCATGTATTGGTTATTAATATTAGCTTTCAGTGATTTATCTTGATAACTTTATAATAAACCTAATTAGTATTTTTAAATTGAACCAATGAAAAGTACAAAATTTTTTATAAAAAAAGTTATTTATGAAAACATTGACAATGAATTTTTTTAAAGGACTGTTACATTTTCTCTAATTTGATACCAATTTATCAGATGAATCAGCTGCTTAGTGATAATTGTTTATAAATTAATTTGTGGAAATAGAATGATTTTTTTTTCTTTTCATAAATAAGCCCGTCTTTCAGTTCATTAAATATTTTTCAAATGTACTACTATTGGTGTTAAGAAAAAAATATTTTAAAGCTGAAAACAACTTTAATAAATAAATATACTTTAAGAATTATATATATTCAAAATATACTGTCACTAAATTGGATTCAGAATGGGTATTTATAAATTTTTGTCATGTATCTTTAAACAAAAACATTTTAATCAAATAAATTTTATCTGCTTTTCAAAAGTTTTAGCTGACATTCTGAAATACTATACAGAAATTTTAGAAAAAATGGTGATTATCTTAATATGCTATCATGCTTGCTTTGATTTTGATGAAATCTCTATTATGTAATATGTTCATAAATCTTCAAATTTAGCTCCAAGAAATGTTTAAATAAAAATCATGTCAAGATTTCAAATTTTTATGGCTGTCCATAGTTTAATCACTTCAATTGTATGTAAAAATACAGTTAAGATATAATTTTAAATCATACTTTAACTGAGTCAGTTAACTGAATTATATTATTTTTCTTATCTTTGATTATGAGAATAGTTATTCATTTGAGTATCACTTTACACTGCATACTTCAAAAATCAAGATATAAAAAGAATTTCAGAGACTATTGGAAGCATCAAAATTACTTTTATGGATTTTCATAAAATCAGATTGACCTGATTAAAAAGATATTTATTTTTATCAATCATTTTTAATCAATATATTTAATAGAAACTATCGTATACATTTTGTTAAAGGGTTTATAAATAAGTTTGCCAAACTAGATTTGTTGTATTTTAAAAATTGTTTATACAAAAGGTAATATTTGAGAAACAACTGGAAATTTAAAAATACTAGATAGAACCACCTCTCATTAAGGTTATTTAATATTTTTGAAAACTAATTTTTAATAATTAAACATTTAATTAATAATTATTAGTGAGTAGTTTAATCAAATTAGTTTTAAATGCTTTAATGTATTAAATTGAGAAATATATTATTCAGTATTTTTTCCCCTAATTTTTCAAGAATTCACTGATCTCATTTAAGCTTTTAAATAAGGAAAATGTCAATACTGAAGTAAAGTACATTACATTTTTTTCTGTAATTAAAATATAATTTACTGTTTGGAAGCAACTTTTTATTTTATTGTTAGTATTATATCATGTAGTGTATGTTAGTTATCATGTAGTGTATATTTTGAACTGTATAGAATATAAAAGTTAATTAATAGCATGTTCTCAAGATTTGCCATTTTTTATTGTATTTCAAAATTTATTGATGTTTCTTGCCTTATTACACTCTTATTGTAAGGCAACATTAATTATATACATATTTATCAAATGAAGCCAGTGAATTTCTTTAAATGAAATGCAAAACTTTGTTTGAGAATTTTAAACCTTAATTATTTACTAAAATCTAAGTGAATGAATTTGCATAGTGATTTTTTTTATGCATTAAAAATTATTTTTTTTTTTACAATGTTTAAAGTTGGAATAGCTTAATCTTAGTTTTAAAAAAATCTTTGACTTGATATTTCGATTTGATTATTTGACGATATTAATTTTAATTATTATTTATTCTCCGTAATAATCAAAATTATTGACATTGATGATTTTAGTTTGATATATATAACATAATATAATATAATATATATTACTTTAAAAGTAATTATGTAAAAATGCTATTTATTACTAACAGTTTAAACTTTATTATGTTTGCAGAAGTAGCTGCTTTAGTGGCAAAATATTCAAGCCCAGCAATAATCAATATGAAAGATAATTCCAGTAAGACTCCCTTATTGTATGCTTGTCATTATGGTTGCACTGACTTGATAGGCTGTCTTCTAACTCAAGGTGCTGAGATAAATGTTACAGATTCCAGAGGAAACAGTCCTCTAATATATGCTATAGAAAATCAAAAGTGCTCAACTGAAATGATCAATTTATTGCTTGATGCAGGGGCTGATGTAAGTAATTTATTTATATTCCAGAGTCTTAGTCAGTAGTGATTCAGACTGATATTTCATAGAAAGTTATTTGGGGTTATATTATGATTGAAACATGTAATGTATTCATCAGTGTACTAGAACTATAAAAGCAGTTTTGTGAAATTAAGGCAAAATTTTATCTTATGAGAAATATGACAGAAAATTTGCATAGTTTGCTAGGTAGTGAGATCCCTCCCCTCTTCAAACAAAAGTATTTTCAAGTATCTTTATTATTATTAACTAAATAAAAATGAATAACATGTGCACAATTAATTTGGCTTCAGCTTAAAAGAAGAGTTTTACATTCCAAAGAATGTCTAATAAAAAGTGCATCAATCATGAAGTTGGTCATAGGATGCACATAAGAAAGGAAAATAATTAGTATGAATGCATGCATGAATTTTCCAATATAAACTTACTGATATTAAAAACTAATACTTTTTCTATTGTCCCAATTAAATTAAATATGAAAAATGATAATTCAGGATTCTTTAACAATGTAGACACTACACATTACACCTTTGCCTATGCTGTTAACTGTCATTGTTAGTGGTTACAATATGTCCAGTATAACTACAAAAAAAAAAAAAATTTTTTTTCAAAGATAAATTTTACATTGACATTCTGAATTCACATAATTCTAAACTTTGTAATTTTTTTTATCTCTACTGCATAAAAAGTTTTGAGTTAAGAATATTTATATAATTTAAAGTGTGAGTTAAGTTATTTTTTGCAATTGAGTAAGAATTCATACTCTAAAAATAAAAAAAATGTCATCAGCATCTTAAATCATTTTAATTACTTTTAGTTATGATTTTTGCATGGTTTAAATAGATATATCCAAATATATATTTAAACCATGCTTTTCTTTTTAAAAAAGCAGTTATATTTTCTTCAAAAATTCATTTAAAATTATATCATCCAGATATTTATAATGTTCTTGATTTTAATTTCTTTTAATAATAAGAAAGGTGAAAGTGTTGGGTGATGCTCAGCAGACCTATCTATTTGACCTAGAACTCGCAAATTAGGTACAAATATACTTTGAAAAGTGGGAATTTTCAGAAATTTTCGTGCATAAAAAAGTTTTTATTCCTGTTTAAAATTTAAATTGCCCTCTTAAGGATACTAATTTAGTTGTGCTCCCCCCATTTTTGCATAAATTTCATTGTTGCAGGGGGGAAAAATTCTAAGAACTATTTCTGTCGTATTCTCTAATATTTTGATCATTGAAAACTAAGGAGGAATGATGCTGTTTGTTATATGCACAGTTTACACAGAGAATAAGAAAATTAAATTGTATTGCCTTGAAGATAACGAGCATTTAAAAGGTGAATCATCAAATGGTATCAGTTATAATGCAATTATAATGCCATGTTATTTGATTTCATTGTGAAGATTCATGTATAAAATAAATGAAATGGTTTAAAGATATTAAAATAACTTTAATTGCCATTATTTGATAATACTTTGTAATACTTTAATATTTTATTCAGGGAATCATGAATATAAGATTATGTATTAGTCATTTTAATGAAATAAAACAAATCACTATTCTCTAGCAAACCAGCTTGTCAAAAGTAAAAGTATTAATTCTTACATGTGTTTTTACTAGTTTATAATTATTTTTAAAAAAATTCCGAATAAAGGGTTAGTTGCAAAAAGGATGTAGCTCCAATTTGGAGTTTTATATACTATTATGCTGTAAAATAAAAATTTGTTCGTTTGGTGCCAGAGAGATATATTTGCAATCATTAGTTTTTGTGTTTACTCAAGCGATGGAGCTGTTTGTCTCATTTGTTTATTGCTATATATATATAGGTAGTTACTGGTGCTACTACTGGTTCTTTGCAAACTTGAATACCGAGAGCTACCTCCTTTTTACAGCAAACCCTTCAATTTTTGAATTTTGCATTACATTGTTTATAATCTCTGATATAAAAAATGCATCACTCATTTTCTGTTGACTGTTTGAAATTTCAAAAAAAAAAAAAAACTATTATATTAGTTTGCTTTGTTATACAGTGAATTTTATTTCCATCTTCTAAATTTTGGAATTAAAAAAAAATAGGGTTTTCATTTTAATTTTAAATTTAGAATGAAAGAAAATATATTCTTTTAAATAGATTTTAAGCATAGATTTGAAATCGCCTGAATATTTCTGAGTTATACATATTTAATTTAATAATTTATAGTAACTTTTTCCTTCTTTTTATAGATCAATCACTGCAATGATGCAAATGAAACAGCTCTTCTGAAAGCATGCCAAGTTTTTTCTAAGTGTTCCTCATACAACTCTGGTTCAAAATATAAAGATAATCCAAAGTATAGAGAAATTCTTCTTCTTTTAATAGAACGTGGCTCTGATGTCAATGCCAGAAACCGACTTTGTGAATCAGTTCTTCATTTAAGTGTTATTTTCCAAGATGAACTTCTCATCCGTACCCTGCTCAATAAAGGTGCTGATGTAAATGCTACTACTTGCATGGGTATTGTTCCCTTAGTTTATGCTTGCAAAAAAGGACCCCACCAAGTTATTTCATTACTTATAAATGCTGGAGCAAGATTTAATTTCGGCTATTATGCAAGATATGTTGGCAGGACTTGGCCTCTACCTCAAGACGAATGCAACAATCCTTGTGGAAAATTTATCTCCTTAATTTTAAATTTGCTAGACAAACTAAGTTCACGTCCACCAACATTGAAAAATTTGTGCAGAATTTCTATTCGCAAAAATCTCTCAAAACATATTCAAAATAATGTTCCTTCTTTGCCATTGCCTCCATCTCTGAAGAAATTTTTATTATTCCTTGAATAATGTACATACTCAATGGAAATATTGTTTTGTTTTACTTATTCATTGTGTCCCACTCATCTTTTTTTTAAAAAATGTTTTGTTAGTACCCACTGATATATATACTAAGTGGATATATTTTCTGAATGAATGCATATATTTTAAGAATGTTTAATAAGTGCATTATGTTATTCATATATTTATGCCAGTCATCATGGTTTTCCCACTTACTTTGTGTAATCTTTATATTTTACAAATTATGATACCTCATATTTTAATCTAATTGATTTTTTTCTTTTTTTTTGTTGTTGACTTATGTTATGTTATTTGTAATTATTGTGATTTGGGTGGAAAAATCAAAGTAATTACTTTGCTGCCTGCAAGTTTTTGCGACAAGAGCTTTTGCAATAAACTATGCATGTTACTAATGTGCTTAAATATTTTATTTTTAATTTGACTCGTAATGCAAATTTGTACAACTCTACAAAAACATAATAAAGAAATCATTAAAGGGTTTATTTGTTAATATTTATCTTTTTACTTATGGATGGTTCAGATTCTTACCAGCATAATTTTTTCTTTTGTTTACAGGTTGTTTCAACTGCTGTATCAGTAAGTGATTAGATTTTTATAAAAAAACTAAATTTTCGTGCTCTTTTTTAATCCTGTAGAAGATTTTTTTTTTTTTTTACTTTCTTGTGTGATGACCAAATGATTTTTTCTATTAGACAACTCCTGGCTGTAAAAGAAAGTGATAAAATCCCTTTAAAATATCAATAATTTGAAATGAAAGTAAATGTATTAAGACATAATTTTAGAGGAATATTGCAAGATTTGCATATTTTGGGGAATTGAGCAATTAATGTTTCTTCTATTTCTCTTTCTACATCAATTAAAGTTTTCTCTAATATAAAAGGGGATGAGATAAGTAGTACTTTCAGATAACATCAAATTTAATATTTTAAACATAAAAATGCAAGTGCTAAATTTAAATCAAGTACTTTTGTTATTAACATTTAACTGCACACTTGCTTTTCTTCTATGTGGTTAAGCGAAGAGTACTAAAGACATTAGTTTTATTTATCTTCCATTTAGACAAACTTATAATTCACAGTGGTTTTTTTGTGTTCACCATTAAGTACTTTTCAGTAACTATTGGATGCTAATTTCACTTAAAGTACTCATTTTCAAACACATTTACATTTTAACTGAAACAAAATTTTCTAAAGAAATGTCCATCTCATCTTGTATTTCTTTAGGATCAATGTAGATAGAATGAAAGGGGAAACACTATAGATACAAATCAATAAAAATTTATTTTCAAACAAAGGAAATGCTACCATTGTCTTGTTAAAATATTATCAGCATTTTAAGTTGTTCTATTATAGTCTCATTTTTTAGAATTATTTGATTCTGTAATGCATTAAGAAATCTATTTACATTTTCAATTAATTTGTTTACAAACTTCCGTATTTTTTAAATTCTCACTATTTTGTCCATCTGTTATATTTACTTTTGGCCATTTTATAATAATCTTTACTCATTCATATTTTCATTTTAACTTTTTTTAGCAAATATATTTGTATTTAATCTAAATTCATTAGTAATTTGAAAATTCTCTACGTTGCATTTTTTCAATTAATCACATTCAAACATTTTACAATTCATATTTTTTCTTTATGTTTTCAGTATCAATATCTTTATCTAAAAATAATCATCCTTGGACTTGTCTTGCTTGTGAACTAGTATCAGGCTCCTAAACTTCTGATCCTTTGGCCTTTAAATACTTATACAAAAACTTCAATTAAAGTTGATTCATATATGTTTTTTAAAAAATAATTGTTTGTAATTATCATGAACAGAAAAAATGTCTTTTACTTTCGCCATACAGCCCATTCCTGCAATAACATTTTCCTCATTTCTGCAAAACTTATTATCTTACCAAATACATAGCTATGTGTCAGAGAGGTCTTATCTCAAACTGTTATCGAAGGTGTATATAAAGTTCTGACATTCATTTCAGTTTAAAAAATCTAAATTGAAAATGCTGTTTGGAAGTATTAGGCCAGCTAGAACATGAATTTTTTCACGACCTTACAAGTTTTAAAACATTCCATGATCATCTTCCATATGTTTTATTATAAAAATGGACAGTCTTTCAGGTAGAATATTTAAATGGTTGGATAACTTTAGCCATTAACAAGAAAAAAAAATTCAGTTTGACAAAAACATGGAGTCTTTGTTACAATTTGCAACAAATTTGTATGATTTAGATTTTGGTATGAAAAACTTGCCTTTTCAATATTTATGACAGCATGAACGTATCAAGAGCACTCTTCTGTTATTCATAGAACTGTGCAAAACATTTTGGAAAATTTTATTGTAGAATCTTTGAATGAATTAAATTATGTACAATATTAAAAAAGTGGCCAATATTCTTTTGCCAAGCATAAATGAATTATTGACAACTATTTGCCTCTATTTCCAACTAAGAAACTTCTAATGTACTATCCATCAAGATAGATAAAATTTTTGTCAAATCTATATTTTTAATAGCAGTACAAGTTCTTAAGGTGAGGAATGATCAATGGAAATTGAAGTCACATACATGGATTCAATTCTCTTACTTCATAAATTCCAAAACTGAATGTATAAATTCATTTGCTTGGTTTGAGAAGATTATTGAAGATTCTAACAAACATTAGATTATTCATATTAAGATCAGTAAATAAAGCAATGTTATATAAAATTAAGAGTATTTTATTGATATACAGGAAAAGTTCTTTTTTCAGGTAACATTTTTTGGATCTCCTAGTTTGAGAAATCTTATCAAGTTATATATAGTGATTTCAAAATGTGTTCATATACTTTTAAAATATAAAGAAATTTGCTTGAATCTGGAAAGAAATTTGAATATAAAATCCAGCATTTTTAAAAAAATCATTTTCATGTAATTCTGTAAAAAATAATAATAATAATAAAACATGCCATAAAAGTGAATTACATTTCAAAATGTTTGGACTTCATAACTAAAATGATTTTGTGATTTCTATTTTGATGACATTTTAAAAATAACTTGGTTTTAATCTGTTTTTTCTTCTCTTTTCTTTATTATTTGAAAAAAAAATTATAATAATAAAGAAACAACAATCAGCAGTCTAAAAATAATTTTTCATCTAGTAATGGTAAATGAGTTCAGTATATAGCTAAATTTATTCTGTTTATAAAAAAAATGCTTAAAAGAATAAAATAGAATTGTAAACATTAATTCCATAACAGGATGTCTGCTAGGTAATGAAAGATGAACTTTTTCAGTCTCAAATATAACAATATGTTTTTCCAAAATTAATATGAATCCTATGAACATATCTTAGATATCAGTGCATTAATTAATTTTCCTTTTTTACAATTTATATCTGAGGATGAGGAGGAATTATTTTTGAAAGAATCTGTTAAACTTATCATTGTAGTTATGAAATATTTATCTTTATTCATGATTTTTTCTAACTAAAATTCCTATTTGTTCATTTACTGAAAGAGTTATTTCCCAATTCATATTTGAATCGAGGGTATTATTTTAAAAGATTAAAATGGAATTACGTTAACAAATATTATTATATAAAATTTATTCTCATTTTCAATGCATAGTACTTCTGTTTTTTTTTTTTTTGTTTTTTTTTTAAGAACAGTAAATCATAAATTCATTTTATGTAGGAAGGCAATACTGATATTTTGTTCAAATATGCAAAGAGAATCTTTACTAGACAGAATTTCAAAATTTTGTCATCACTGAATCAAATGTTTTTGATGTATCACACTTTCATTCTAACAAAATTATATTCTTAGATAAAGGAAAACATGTCATACTATATTCAAGGCTTTTAATTTTAAGTACATAACCTATATTAAGAGAAAACAATTTTGCATATTTCAGATGAATTATTTTTTAGAACAAAGCAATTTAACTAGTGTGATTAATGACTGGATTCAGTTATATAAGCAAAAATAATTAATCACTATTTAAAAATTCTGAATTTATTATAGAAAATTATTCTATGAGTAGTTTTCTTAGCAAAATTAAACAAATTCTAATCTATTTCATAATAGACCACTAAATGTTGGAATGCAGTAATTGTTTTAGAAACATGACATATTTCAGACTTTTTTGCTGTAATATTTTATAATTTTTAAAAGGCGTGTTTTAATTCATTTCTAATCAGATAACTGCATTTGATTAATTTAATGGTAAAAGTATCATATTAATCTGCTTTATTCAGTGCAATATTTACCAGGAAGATATATTCTGAAATAAAATATAGATTTCTTCAGGAATGTCTTGATTAAAAAAAAATATATATAAATGTGTAGTTTTGATTTTTAAAAAAAGTAATAAATGCGTAACATTTCTATTCATCAATTTAAAAGTAGTAATATTAGTGTGAAAAATCCTTAAAGCAGGGAAGGGGAATTCAAATCTTATATTTGAACACTTATCTTAATTTCTTCAAGCATTACTAAAGTTAAAAGTCCAAATTTCCATTAGTATGGAAAATGGACATACAATTAATGGAAGTTTTAAAACCAAATACATTTCCAATTTTTTTGAAAAAAATCTACCTCCATTAGTTACAAATGTTTCCAAAAGAGAAAAAGTACATGGATTTTCAGTATTAACAATAACATCAAAATTTATTTCGGATAGTACAAAACTGATATGAAATTTGACATAAATTATTATTAATAATAATTCCAATAACTTAAAAAATGATGCAGTACATTATAAGCTTCTAGGCTAAGATGATATATACAACCAGAATTTGAGAATTTTTCCAAGTTCATGAATAGGTATTAAAATTAAATAGATATTTACATCGTTCACTGTAATGAAAATAGTACATCTGCATCATAATATTTCAACTATTTTCTAGTTTTAATTATTTTTTTAAAAAAATCTTTAATTGTGTAATTATAACCAAATATTTTTGAAAAAATAGATTTGCATACAATTTAACAAACACAGTTCTTATACAGTGGAATATGTTTTACTAAAATTGGACTAATTAAATACAAGACAGAAAAGTGTACATTTTATATATGTGTAAGGTAATAAGAATCATAATAATTACATTGCTTTATTCAAATCCTTTTTTCTCCTCTATGGGTGAAGTTTTCACATGCCTAGAAATATGCCCCCCCCCACAAATAAAATATATCAGTATTATTAATGAATCCATATATAAACAAAATACCTAATTTGGGATTCCTGCATACAATTTATGAGGAATAATTTTATTCCAAATCTTCAACAGAAAAAGTTCAATAAAAAATTATTTTCATTTCATAGAATAATATTAACAATTTATAAATCATATGCAGTAAAAATCTTACTCATTGTTTTTTGTTCACTTTTGGTAAATTATATAAATGCATGATTTCTTCAGATAAAATAAAATTCAAAATTTTCAGAACAAAACAACTGCTAATCTGAAAGGAAAACAAATTATTATTAAACCTAAGAAAAAATATTTATATTAGTTAAAAAAAAATTTGGAGAAATTAAATCACTTCCTTTTTTTAAAAAAATTACCTATGCAACATATATATTTTTTTTTTTTAAAAAAAAAAAAAAAAAAAAAAAAAAATCAAATATATATTCTTTTTTCCGTTTCTTCTTTTGTTTAAAAGAATAGCCCAACATCTATAGCAAATATTTCACTAACAAAAAATTTATTCTAAAAATTATCAAATTGAATACTAATATTTTTTTTAAAAAGTGGTCTGAGCCATGACAACAACTATCATTATGAAAATTACAGCTAGTACAAAATTTTGCTCACCATTCAACCCATCAAATTCAGTTCATATATTGAAATTTATAATATAAGATATAAATAACTCCATTTTATACATTAAAGGTGTATTTGCATAGATAGTGGGAGTGTCCATGCACAAGAAACACTTTATAGTTCCATAAAATATTGTGTTTCATGTAATAAAAGGCATACAATTTGAAGGAAAATATTTTGTCTACAAATTTAGTTTCCTATTCAGACTCAAGTATAACATCTTCATCCTCTGCATCAAACTGGGATTCTTCATGAAGTAAAACATATTCACGAGAGCTGAAACCAAACTTTACGACATCTTTTTCCATCAACTCCACATAGCAGCGTGCATCAACTTTTTTATTGTTCACAAATGTTCCATTTGAAGATTCCAAATCTATAATATAAGGCCGAACTCTGCGACCTGTTGTACCATCTTCACGCTTGTAAGTAACTAATCTGAATTGCAGTACAGCATGTTGTTTGGAACAAGACGGATGATCAATGGGTATATCAGCAATGGACCGTGTTCGCCCAAAAAGGTATGCACTCTGTCTATGAACTGGGATGAATGGTAAATTTGTATCTCCTTTGAAGGGATATAAACGCCATCTTTTTTTAGGTTTGCGAGCTTCTGCAGGTTCATTGTATTTAATGACAACACCATTAAACATATTAGTATCTTCGGCAAGTTTTCCTGATACAGCAAAATTAGGCTTTTCCTTCGGTTTATCTGGCTTTTTGGTTTCCGATGAAGAATTCCCCCATTTTTCATCATCACCAGAAGATTTTGAAGATTGAGGTCTGGACTTTTTATTTTTGTTGTCATTTGGCACTGACTTGTTTTTTGTTTTATCTTTTGACCGTTTATTTCGCTCATCATCACTGATAGGTTCTTCCTTTATACGAATAGACTCTTCTTTCACACGAATGGGTTCTTCTTTCACACGAACAGGTTCTTCTTTCATATGGACTGATTCTAGTTTTCTTTTGTTGACATCAGAAGACTGCCTAGAAAATAAATGTGAATTCTTGAGATCATACACAATTACAATAAAACAAAGAAATATAACGAGCTATTTCAGTAACTTTAAACTATTTTCTGCTATTAAAGCCAGGTGAATTTCCTTGCATTCCTGTATTTGTCAGATTATATTAAATTCAAGTATGGTATAAAATAAAACACTTCCATACTTATCTATTTTTAATGGATATCTTGCAATTAATGACAATGCCATGTAAAAAGTAAACAAGTATATCTGAAAGTTTGTTACTGCTGTATTGACCCAATTTTAAAAAAAATCAAGAATCAAATACATTTTCTTACTTATTTCTGAAGTTATAAATATTTGTCAAAAATGTCAGTTCCTTTTTACAGAATAACTTTGCAATTGATTCATAGCTTAGGTTTAAGATATTGCTTTTGACCAAATTCTGAACTACAAGTTACTTTTTTTTAATTACTCAAGTTTAACAATTTAAACAGGAGAATACCATATAATAACATATTTGAATACCTCTTATAAAAACACAGATAACTTATTAAAAAAGAATTCAATTTGTCTAAAAAACAATAAATACTGGCTTACTTCTGAGTTTTCCTACTCTCAGCTTCTCTAGCAGCAGCTTCTTCTAAATCTAATGCATGTAATTCTGATTCTATTTTACGTTTTTTCCGTGACAACTCTTCATATGACTCATCATCTACTTCTTTAATCCGATGAGCCGATCTTTTGTGCTTTTTTTCTTTTTTACCAGATGATATGATGGATTTTGGATGATTATGATGATTTTTGTGTTCAGATGACCTATGTTTTTCCTTATTAGAATCAGAGTGGTGTTTGGTTGAGTTACTGCAATGGTTTTTTCCATTCCTGTCATCTTCTAAATCATCTTTACAATGGTTTTTTCCATTCCTGTCATATTCTAAATCATCTCTACAATGTCGTTCTTTTAACACATTGCGATATTTATCAGTGGATTCCTCTCTACCATTATGCCTTTTCTCATATTTATCATTTTTATTATGGTTTCTTGACTTATGGTTACTTTCTTTCATTTTGCACCTGAAAAATAAAAGACAAATATAGAATTCCATAGAAATAATTCCAAATATACAATGGTACTTGTGTGCAAAAAGCATGTCAGCAATCATCGAAAATCACATGCTAAAATGGTATTTCATTATTAAATACTATTACCATGTGATTCATACTAAAGTTTGCCAATGGCATACAATTAATACACAAACAAAAAATAAATATTAATGAAAAACTAAGAAATGAAGGGAAACTGCCATTATTAAATATGAGCTAGATAAGTAAGAGTTTAATCAGAATTTTTGAAAATTATAGATATTACAATCAGAAGATGAATGGAACAATACATTTTTAAAATTTATAAAGAGGAAACAGTTCAGACATTTTTTAATAATGAGATAAATAAGTTTTTAAATAGTTCTAGAGTGGTTAGAGCACTAAAAATGCAATCTAATAATTATGGGCATAAATATTGGTGAGAAACCATTCTACACATAAATAAATGTAAAATAAGGATTGTCTTTCTCTATTTTTAAACATCCTTCTTTTTTTAATGCTTTTCTCATATTCTGAGTTAAATTATTTAAATTTACAAAATTTTGGTAAAAAAATTGCAACACATATTTTTTAAATTCTAATTATCTTATGATAAAGTGTCTCCTTAAATAAGTAGGATACTGCTTTAAAACAGGTAAAATTTCAAAAAATTATCCACTTAAAAAAAATTAATGCCTAAAATTTTCATTTTTGTGAACTTCAATTTTATTATTATAACATAATCAGTCAACTTATTCTGAAACAGATTAAATGTATTTCTTCCATAAATTAAAATTTCAATAAAAAAAATGCAACATTCACATGAAATTTTAAATATGTACAACAACAATATATATCTTAATAATGAAAACACATCAATATACATCTTCCAATTATTAAATTAAAAATTAATATTACTGATCAAGTTTTGAATCACAAAAAGAAATGGAGGAATCAAAACTTCAAGAGGCAACAGTTATTTTACAGTCTCTGCATGAGACAATTTTAATGCAGAAAAACATGCCATGTAATTTCACAAAACTCCAGGATGTGTACCTTATAAGTGATACTTTACATATTTTTAATTAATCAAGTTACTATAACTATTGTTATAGTAATTATTGCGATTGACAAACAGGATTGTATATAGTATGATTCTATAAACAAATACAGAATAGAAGTTCGAAGATGCTGGTTATTAATTTGAATTATCTTTTAAAATATTATTTTCAGATTGCATTGATTAAAACTTCTGAAACAGATCGGTGATTTCACAAAATTACATTAGAAACTGTTAAGTGACACTTACTACTTTCATTCAAGTATCAACAGGTATCGGAGAAATAATAGATTTTTTGGCATCAAAAATAATATTATATATTCATAAAAATATTGTGATATATTGTCCATATAATTATACACATAAAAATGATGAAGAACACAATTTGATAACGAAAAATACAGAGTAAGGACATTGATCTCATAGCATAAAGGATACTAACCGATTTAATTTTTCAGCCAACACGATGTGTCACTAACAATATAAAAACATCTTTCAACAATATTTACAATTAATTTGAAGATTTTAAATTATTCAATAATGTAATAATTATTCATGAATTGTTTATTTATTTTAATGAAACAGAATACAATTCAATAACGTATGAGGAAATCCAAACAAAAGACCGTTGCCAGTCACAAGAAACTAAAGTAAAAACATTTGAAAAGCTCAACTGCTAGCTATTGTTAGCATCTTAATAATAGTTTTTAAAAAAGGAGTGATCCAAAAAGATTTTTGAAATCAAATCAGGCTTGAAATGTTTATAAGTTTCGAATTATTCAATCAATTCTACACTGAAGTGACAAAAGTCATGGGATGGCTGTTAATATCGTGTCGGTCCTCCTTTTGAACGGCGAAGTGCAACAATTCGACGTGTCATGGAGTCCACAAGTCGTTGGAAGTCCTCTGCAGGAATATTGAGCCATGCTGTCTATATAGACGTCCATAATTGTGAAAGTGTGGATGGTGCAGGAGTTTGGGCAAGAACGGACCTTTCGATGATGTCCCATAAATGCTCGATGACATTCATGTCGGGCGTACTAGGTGGCCAGATCATGCGCTGGAATTGTCCGGAATGTTCTTCAAACCAATCGCGAACAGTTCTGGCCCGGTGACATTGCGCATTGTCATCCATAAAAATCCCATCGTTGTGTGGGTTGATTTGCTGCAAGTGATCTGCAAGCAGCTGAACATAACCATTTCCAGTCAATGATCGGTTCAGTTGCACCAGAGGACCGAGTCCATGCCATGTAAAAACAGCCCACACCATTATGCAGCCACCGCCAGCTTGAACAGTGCCTTGCTGACAGTTTGGGTCCATGGCTTCGTGGGGTCTACGCCACACTCGAACTCTACCATCAGCTCGTAACAACTGAAATCGTGACTCATCTGACCACGCCACGGTTTTCTAGGGACCAGTCGATATGCTCACGAGTCCAGGAGAGTCACTGCAGGCGATGTCGTACTGTCAGTAAAGGCACTCGAGTCGGTCTTCTGCTGTCATAGCCCAAGAAAGACAAATTTCGCCGCACAGTCCTATCGGACACGTCCCACATTGATTCCTGCAGTTATTTGATGAAGTGTTGCGTGTCTATTAATATTGACCATTCTACACAGACGTCGGCGATCTCGGTCGTTAAGTGCAGGTGGTCGCCCACTGCGCTGCCCATGATGGGATGTGATGCCTGAAATTTCATACTCTCGGCACACTCTTGATACTGTGGATCTCGGAATGTTGAATTCACTAATGATATCCGCAATGGAATGACCCATGCGTCTAGCTCCAACTAACATTCCACGTTCAAAGTCTGTTAATTCTCGTCGTGCAGCCATAAATCACGAAAAATCTGTTCACATGAATAACTTGAACACAAATGAAAGCTCTGGAAAACGAACTGCGCATTTATACTATTTTGCTGCGATACTACTGCCATCTGTATATTTGCATATTGCTATCCCATGACTTTTGTCACTTCAGTGTATGTCATTTTTCGCAATGGTATGAATATTGAATCGGTTTTTCAACTAGTTCTGATAATTTACGATGTTTTGATTCAAATACTTAAGCTAATAAATATTATTAGTTAATTAAAATATTGTATTAAATAGTTGATCCAAATAACTAGTATTCCAGTCATATTTTTAATTTTTAAAAGATTTTTTGAATGTATGTAAAATATTGTGGGAAAAAAAATAAACTAATATTTCTTCAAATCTACAAAACAATAAAATCTATTCTGAAAACTTACATTCAGAGTTTCTTTATATTTGCTAAGGTATATTATACATAGTATAATTCTCTACACTAAACAATATCTTTGATTGCTTCTTCGCTGACAACTCTACCAACCCAGTTAACGGAAATACGATTAGGTAATCGTCACAATAGCATTCCAATAGGGACAAACCAGCAGGAGTGGCCTTCTCAAAATTTTTTGATTAATAAAAGTATTATTCTACAGAACGCCTTGTAGGGCACTGACATACAGTAGTAACGGAATATTAACCTTTGGCGGGAACTTAGTATTTTTCCTGAATCTGTCATTTGATCCTTGGCAAGTTTTTTTTGGGGTGGAAGGGGGAGGGAATAATCCCTGGTAATAATAAAAATATCAGAAAATTTAATTTGTATGTCAGAAACATTTCCCCCAAAAGATAGGAATCAAAATTTGGCACAGAATTACACTTGTAATACCGATAGACCAAATTTGATTCATTTAAATCATTCTTTTTTGAATAATCATATTTACAGTTTTGTATAAGTATGAACCGATAGACTATCAATCCTCCTTTGACTTTGATAGGTGTACACTATAGATGTGAAATTTATGCACAGGATTTTATCCACCTAGGTCTCTTCGTTTTGCAGCTATCGAGTTAACTTATATTCAAAAACACTGAACAGATATATTTCTCCGAAGAGATGTTACACAAAATTTGAAAGAAAGCTACAAACTTGATGAAAAGGCGGTACATTGAATCAAAACGTAGCTCATAGAATTTTTGAGTTTTCTTTGTCCCTGAGAGATAGACATAATGCCAAAAACTGTGCTTCTTGAATTCAAATGTGGTCGAACGGTCTCAAATCTGAAGATTCATCAGAATCTCAAGTTAAAAATTTCTTGTTATTATATTCTCTGTATTTATTTTCAATATATTACTTTCTCTGTATTACGTACAATGAAATAATGGTAAGTAAAAATTGTATATGTCAGACAATTAGGGTTTTTTCCCCTTATTATTTATTTATTTTTTTAGCTGATAGCAAAATTTACCTTTTTCTGTAAATCGAAATAGAAGAAATAATTCAACATATTATATTTTACAGCTTATATATTTCAACATATATACTTTTCTTAGCTTATTTGCGATCTCAAAGTAAATATAATTTATAGGAAATGTTTGGTTATTTCAACTTTGATTTTTAAGGTGAGTAAAATGCATAGAAAATTAGTGTGAAAGGTAGAGTAAAATGCAAAGCGTAAGGATGTTTTTTTACCCTTAGTAAATCTGAAGTTTTCACATTGACGAGTATTTTGAGATTTATGACCATGTAATTTTGTTTAAAACATTGCTGACGGTAATGTTATTCATATGTTATAACATTTTCTTCAATATATTTTAGGAGTTAAAATATTAATTTAATAATCATATCGTCAAGCAATCAGAGACACAATATCTTCTATATCTTGAACGTTTAATTTGTTTAAAAAATCAGGTTTTTACCTAATAATCCATACTCACCTCTCCATATCTTTCATACATAAATATATAAAACTCCCTTAGATTTTTGTTTCTAATTTGAAATTTAAAGTTTAATATAAAAGGATTTTTAGAGTTTTTCTTTCAAATTTCATTTAAATGGCTTTTAATTTAATAAGTGGAATACATTAGGGTATTATTTTAAGATGGTAATTTCTACAATTTCATTGTCTGTAATTGCAAATGAAAAATTGGGCAAATAATTTTAATTTATTTCCTTTATGTACTTTAGATATTAAAAAAATATTACTTTTGCTATAAGTGTTCAAATATTATAAATGTGTATGTGTGTTTGAAAAAGAAATATATTTTGGTATGGTCAAAATATGTTTGTATTTTGGTAATACAATTTTTTGTTTTGGCTGTGTGTGCGTGTATTTACAAAATATGTAATTCCTATGAAGCACCTCCTTTTCCTTGGAGATAAATTTCATAAACACAGTAGCCAAATTTAATTCTCCAAAACACGTTTTTATATCAGATCAGAAGTCTATTTTAAATAAAATGCCTTATGGAAGGGTTTAAAAGGGAATTTCAAAAAGTATATTTCTCATGAACTGAGAACATGACAAACCTATTGTCTTTAGTTGATACTTAGCTTTATAATAAGGCAAAACAGCGTTATCAAAATCATGAGTTTAACTCGATTTTTCCTCTTTTTCTATGAACATTTTTAGTATAATATAATGCATCAAAAGATCATATACAGCTCGAACCGAATTAGCTTTTAACACTCAGAAAGAGGATATTTTTGAAATGAAAATGAAAGTTGGAGCTTTTTCACTATTAATCGTTTTTGGTGATCAGTTGATTCCTACGGAGTACTGGTTATGTTATGGTATACTGAATATTGGTTAAATCAGATAACTGATTAAAAAAAGTAATAAATATTTGTTTTCGTAAGTTGCAAGAAACAGCACTTCAAGAATACGTCTTCCGAGAATCTTTTTCATTAAATATCTGTTTATGCCAAAGATTTAGCAATATTCAAGTCTTCATGATCGAAATGGAGAACTAAAATTAATTAATTTACTCCAATGATTTTGAATTCGTAAACAGATTAACAAAAACAAACCAGCTTCTCAAAAAATCCTGAGAATCCATAGATAAATACTAAGAAACAACAATTGTTGCAAGAAGCTTCTACTGATGTGCTTATATTAAATTGTCATAGTTACTAAATGCCAAGCTCGTCAGATAGATTATTAATTAGAAAATATATCACTATCACATTATTTTTTTTTCTTTGCTTTCGGTTGTGTGGTATTTCATAAGTTTAAAAAAAGTTTGAATCTAGTTCCATTTGTTTTATGCTTAGAAACACAGAATTTTGTAATAGTTCTTTTGCTGATATGCTTGAAATTTGAAATTGTTTTCTTATGCGTACTTGATGACAGCGCATTATTTAAATTTATTTATCTCCAAAATCTGCAAATCACCAATACGATAAAATTTTGAGTTGACGGCACTTAATAATGTATGCAAGGAATAATTCATTTCGAAATTTTAAAAAAAAATCTATGCAATTTCTTAGTACAGTAGCAAAAGTGATTTTTTTAAGATTATAAATTATTATATTTAGTTTGCAATTTTCTCTCCTTGATTAAATTTAGTCGAAAAATAGCTAGTCGACTTGACGAAATAGCCGAAAAATTTGCTTACTAGGCTTGT
This sequence comes from Argiope trifasciata, assembly GCA_026543055.1. Taxonomy (NCBI): domain Eukaryota; kingdom Metazoa; phylum Arthropoda; class Arachnida; order Araneae; family Araneidae; genus Argiope; species Argiope trifasciata. Next base: position 4,911,036 of record JAPMOQ010001578.1, on the reverse strand, counting down.
TTGACCTGCATTATTAAATTTGCGGTCTAATTTAAAATCAATTCAGAGATACTGAAATTAGATTTCAGTATTTTGAATCATAGCTGGATGATACCGACCACGTGTTAAATTAGTAAAGTCTTTTTAAAAACTTTTAATATCACATTTTTGCATGGGAATTTGACGTAAGATATTAGTTACAAAAAAGAGCTAGGCCAAAACGGGCCACCGCGTGATAGGAGTGTGTATTGTGATCGAAACAAAATTCGATTCTTTTTTTTTTTTTTTTTTTTACATATGAGCTTGACTCACATTGAAATCTGACTTCTATGAATCTATGATGAATTATTTATTTATTTTTGGGTTTAGGGATGTTCTCCAGAGAGGTGGCCTGGTGGTAAAGTCTCGGCTTCTGAACCGGAGAGTTTCAGGTTCGAGACTCGATTCCACCGAAGATCCGTCGTGTGAGGGGGTCTCTTGCACGTTAAATCTGTCAGGCCAAACGTCCTCCCGCTGGTGTGGTGTGGTGTGGAGAGGGGGGTGCCACTTTAGGTGTCGTCCTCGTCATCTGACTGTGGTTCAAAATTACGAGGCCCGACCCAAAATAGCCCTCGTGTTGCTTTAAACGGGACGTTAATATAACTAAACTAAACTAAACCAGAGAAACGTGATAGTCTTAGTAACTCTTGATAATTTTCATTTCAAGGTTGTTAGGTTTCAAATGTTAAAAAAAAAGTATATTTTCATAAATTTAGAATATTTATTATATTATTGGAGCTTTCCTATTTTTAAAACTAGGAACACGATTGGTTTCTTTAAACACTTAACTGTTTTATTTTCTTTACTATTTAATAAGATGACACTTTTTATTTTAGGATTTTTTTTTTCTTATTTTGGCTAAAACAGAAATCCTTTGAATACTTAACTTATCTATGTATTCGTAGTAATTTTAATATTCAATTTTAATCGCTATGAATGGTTTATTTTTTTGCGTATGATTATCAAAATTTGATAAATCGAAGCACATATGGCAAGCAAAACAATTAAATGGTTAAAACATAGTGGTATTTATTCTTAAATATCGAATTAACAACAGGATTTTAACCTGGGCACTGATGCCTCCTCTAGGGCACCATGCAGTTCGGTGTATCATTTTTATGTTTTATTTATTTATTTATTTATTTGAGATTGTTAAAAATACCTAAAAATGGTGGGAAGAGAAAGGATTCATTGGATTCACATAGCCTGGTTTGTAGGGCGTTTAATTCGCATCCCTTGGGTTGTGAGTTCGAACCCCAACGGCCGAAGAACCTCGTGTGTGGTGGTGGCTGGGGCACATATAAATCTGCCATGGTCACAAAGCCCAATATGCCGAGAGTAATATCACTGGGGATACTAGTTCAGAGGTAATCGTTCTCTGATGCAGGTCTAAATTACGATCTGTGAATGAAATGTATGAATGTAGTTTGCCCCGTACAAAGGGTCGTGATATGTGTATCGCTAAATCATACTCTTGGCTATAGATGGCGCTACTGAAAAAATAAGAGGCGCAAAAAAAATTCGGATTAAATCTTAATGGCCCTTTAATCAGCGAACTTGTCCATGACAAGTGTCATCAGAAACCACAACAGAGTTCATTTTGGAGGAAATTCAAATGAAAACAATTGTATGTATTCATTTTTAGAAGCAATTAGTACATCCTTGCATTAGAGTAATTATTTATCCGAGTGTAAAGGGTTAAATGATAATTTTTTTTCTCCAGAAATCAGTCGGGAAGGTTATCTTACCTTAATCAAATATTGCAACAAGAAGCCTTATTTAAAAGTTTAGGATATTATAATAAATCCGTAATTGGTATCTTAAAAGAACTTGTTTTAGTTTTTACATGTTAATCTGTTAAGCGATTCCGAACAACTTTTAAACAAAAGGTTGGTTAACAAAATAGCTACTGGTAACCGCTAACAAATGCGATTTGTAATTTTGTGGAAGGGTTTGAGGATCCTTTTTGGATGTTGGCGGAAGGATGTATTTATATGAGGATGTTGCAAAAGTTTCATTTTATCTGTAATATCAAACTGAGGATATTAATGACGCAGATTGTAAAAAATGAGCTGGGGTAAGCAAGTATAACGATGTTTTCTTAGACAAATTTCACTTTATTGAATTTATTTCTGTAGGGATGCATAGAATTTACGATATACAAAAGATCAATAATATCAAACACCAATCTCGTTGACAAAATTTATGAAGCTGCTGCATATCGAGAAATGTTATGAGTTGTTTATAACGCTCCTATGCAGTTTTCAACATATTCGAAAATCCATACAACAACATTGTTTAGTTTGTGTTTTATGGATAAAATCCTCTGGTATCCTCAAAATTTTCTCGTATATTCCCCAATAAAGATATCTCAATGAATGTCTTGCATGGTAATAATATAATATTAATCTTTGGTGCAAATTTGGCATTTTTATTTATTCTATTGTGTGATTTTTGGAGATTAATTCTTGCGATGAGGTTAGTACTACACCAAAATTGAATCAATGGTTTCGACACGTTTCTTCCATTTTTTCGGGAAAAAAAATTGGCACAAAACTAAACTATAACTATAGATACAAAATCCCATATTGATTTCGGTATATTAAAGTCATTGTATTTTTGAGTTATCGCGTTTACATGTTTCTTAAAATACGGACCTAAAAACTGTCAATCCCTTGTTGGATTACACTCAGAATAACGTAAGCGTCTATACTAAAAATTCTAAATCTGTGTATCGAATTTTATCTATCTAGCTCTATGCATTTTGTAACTATCTTACTAACTTAAATTTGAATTGTTGAACAGACAAGCTTCCTCTGAACTGATTTTACTCAACATTTGATATAATTCTACAAATTTGTGGTAAACTTGTATACCAAATTTCATTCTTCTAGCTAAAAGCAATTTTGATTTGTCTTTGTCACAGAAAGAGAAACGAACATTTTCAAAAAATGGGTTTTTTGAACTCATGGATGTCTAAAACGTGGTTATTTGTCAAAATCTTGACTTTGAATTTTTTGATCGATTACTATATTTTATCTATACTTCATATAAAGTAAATAATTGCAATAAAGAATAGACTAAAAGAAGGATTGCAATCCTATTATTTTACGCGATTTTTTTCACAGTGTGTAGTTGGATTTTGTATAGCCTTAAATTGCTGGTATTTTAATCTCAACTCATAAAATGACAGCTAATTCGCATATTAAATTACACAAATCTATATGCTTTGTCCGATTTTCATATTTAAATTTATAATTAATTCTAATAGGTAATTAATGTTTTTTTAATATCTGGCCATATTAAAATATCTCAAAAGCTTTTATCTGCGCATTAGGATCGAAACAGCAATAAAGTTAGCAAATAAGAGTTATAATTGGTTAATAGCACTTTATGTTCAGCGTTTCTTGTGTGCATGTGAATTTTTTATGCTATTTAACCTCTAAAATATTGTTATATCTGTTATATCTATCAACGGATAAATTTTATATCTGTTGAACCCTAATTTTCTGATTTCAGATGCTGATGATATTTTAATGTCATGAATGTTTCATAGAACAAGTAGAAATAAATCAAGACAGCTTAATCAATAAATAGCTTTGACTTTAATACTCGATGAAGAATTCGCTCGCTGACAAATGCATTCTGTAGCTGTCTCTCTTGTCCTGGTCACACTCACATGGTAAGCAGCACCATCTCACCGATCTGCCATCGCTGTCCTCTGAGATGCTCACCGATGTCTTCCTTTTCAGAATTCTTCTGATCATGGACCGGACGCTGGTTCTTGGACCCAGCTTTGACACGGCGGCCGCGGGTTGGAGTTCATTTGGGTCAAGTGGTGACATGCTTTTCGATGATGGTTCTTTCGTTTATCTTCTGCATCTATACACAGAAAAAAGTATTATCAAAGATAAAACTTTTTTTTAAATTGAAAATTTGTAAATGAGTGTAAATGTAGTTTAGCAAGTTTTAAGAGAAATAATGGCCTGAAGGCATTAGAATAAATTTATTTTATAGTTCTGCAGAAAATTGCAGATAATCAGAGAAGAATAAAATCAAAAATACTATTAAGAATTTTTTTTTAAATTAAAAATTTGTAAATGAATGTAAATGTAGTTTAACAAGTTTTAAGAGAAATAATGGCATAAAGAATGAAAAGAAATAATGGCATAGAATAAATGTATTTTATAGTTCTGCAGAAAATTACAGTTAATCAGAGCAGAGTAGAGTAGAGTTAATTTCTGATTTGCTCTACTCTGATACATATGATTCAAGGAAAGAATGGTAAATCATCACGTTTACATGCTAGTGAAAATACAAACCAATTGGCGACCAATTTTTTGGACGGATTTAATTCAAAATTTAAAACTGATCTATATTATATAAGATAAATTTATACACAATTTTTTATTTATCACCCATTCTGTACTTTGAAATTGGGGGGGAGGGCATCATTCGTATTCGGATAACCAGACAAACTTCCTGTGAATTAATTTTGTTTGGAATTTGATAGATTACAATTATTAAAAAAAAAACATGTGACTAATTTCATCTTAATATCTCAAACAGGTTTTGAGTAATCGTGGATACATAGTCACACATTATTCCAAAAATCTGCTTTTCCCGACTCAAGGAGGTATGGAATGTGGAGATTTGATAGAATTTTGAGTTCGAATTCTTTGACAGGCATCGAACTTTTTCAATGCATACTTCGTCCATAAAAAAAAACTTTAAAAAATAAGAATGCATTTTCAAACAGTATAAATATAATAATTAACAACAAACAATTGTAAAAATGAATATTAAAAATCCTTTCACAACTTCCATTTATGGGAAGGGGCGGGCACATTCACACACCTCACAGATAGAACACATAAGAAAGACAACCTTACCCGAACCGAGACTCGAACCCAGGGAAATTCATGGGGAAGACACGATACCCCTAAGCCAGGAAGTTGGCTCATAAAGTTTTAAATCTTACGTAAGGCAACAAATGACTTACCCAAATATTACCCCAAAACGCCTAAATGTCAAAAAACACCGAATCACTAGCGAATTACCGTTACAAAATATTGATCATTGTATGAATTTAGCATTTTTACTGAATCAATCGTCGGATTTTTGGCGCTGTATTTTAGCGATTAATCCAAGGCATTTAGCAATGGGTACCCGAAAATTGCATTTATGCTTTACAGGAATTTTTTCAAACCATTGAAATCAAAATTTGACCCAGAACTAGATTTGTACTCCCAAAGTAATATACCACATTTCATTTATTTAAATCAATGCATTTGCATGCTTGTGAAAGTAGAGACTGATCGGAAATCAACGCATTCTGTTCTAAATTTGACAGTTTATTACATTTCAGACTCAAATCTGTGTGCTGAATTTTATTCATCTGGTTTTCTTTATTTTGTAGTTATCACATTAAATTTTTTCGTACAGAATTCTTCTGAAAGGGTTTTGCTCCTAATTCAATAGAAATTTAAAAATTTGGCGTAAAGAATGCATACTACATTTTATCAGACTCCTGGGGGCACCTCGTAATTGACGATGAGATGCTTCCGGCATAGTGGTTGGATCTTGCTAATTCGATTGGTACACCAAGAGTGGGGGATCTGACTCCTCCCATCGATGACAGGACGTACTTCCTGAGGGGAGGATTGTACCGTGGTCGGTGATGGCTCTTGGGACTCAACCACAGATCCAACCAGCGTGGCTGTAGCGGCGGTTCGGTCATTCAGTATTTAGTTCGATAAATAATTTTTAAAGAAAAACTTTAAAGAAGCAAAGATGGTACCGCAGAAAAGCTCAGTTTGATGTAAAACTAATTTTTTTTGGTCACGAAATTAGTGTGACAAATGCGCTGCTAAATAGATGTATTTAGATGTCTACCTTAAAGCATGTTAAGAGAAAGTATTGGAATCTTAGAACAGTTCAAACTTAAAATCCTTCCGAATATCCACTTTTTAGATATCTCTTAGTTTAAAAACATATTTTTAGCATTATGATCTATCCGTCTATGAATATAACAAAAAAAAAAAAGCTTTGATCTAGACCAGAGGTGTCCAAACTTTTCGCGGCACGGGCCGGATCGAAATTAGATCCATGTTATACGGGCCACATGTATATACAAATTGAAAAATATCATTATGAGTAAAGTAGCATTAAATACTATTAATTTATACTATTTTATTGTAACTTAAAAATACAAAATACTAAACAAACAAAGTATAATTATATAATTATTTTATATAAATTGAAATCTTTTCATGCAACTTCTAATGCGAATGATGAAACTGTTTTTTTTTTGTTGTTGTTGTTGAAGAATGTCTTTATAGTTGGGATCAAAATTTGTTACACCAATCATAAGCAATGACTGCAAATGATCATCAGATAAATTTGCTCTATATTTTGATTTGAGATACTTCATTCGAGAAAAAGTTTGTTCGCACACGTAAGTAGTCCAAAACATTGAAATGAATTTACGTGCAAATTTCTTCAAAAATTTATCAAACATAAAATTTCTTTTATGTTTGAGTCACCGAAATATATTTTTTAATTTAGTCTTATAACTTAACAGCGCGATAGACATTTGTGTTTGGTCAAGTACAACAACTCCGTTTTGTTGGCCACGTAGTTTTTCGATATACCTTTATGAAAATGAAAAGATTTGGGCGAAAACATCATTATGTTTTAAAACCCTCCGCGGGCCGGATAAAATCACTTGGCGGGCCGGGTTTGGTCCGCGGGCCGTAGTTTGGACACCTCTGATCTAGACGTATGAATATATTGTCTCCACAACAAATTTGAAGATTTCTATCAAATTTTGAATGAAATCCATGCGAAGGAAATCTGCCTAACTGGCTATTTGAATAAGATTGTATGATAACAGCGAAACCAAAAGATAAATCTTAAAGGATAAAATTTGTACACAGGTTTACCATCTAATGTGTAGATATGTATGAAATATGGAACTAAATCCATCAATAAGTTGATTGTCAGTTGGTTTTTACTCACAAAAGCTCGCAAGAGCGATAAATAAGAAAATGCAATGACTTCAATATCTATGAAATCTAGTATATGATTTTGTGATTACAATTGTAAATTTGTATCAAATTTTAGTTCCAGTCGGTTCGGATTAGATTGGACTTTTTATTTTTATGGCTCACGATCTAGAATTTACTATGCTATGCTATTCAATCAACCAAAAAATAATGCATTTAAAATATTTATTCCCAGCTATTAATCCCCAAATATTGCACTAATAAGCTATTTCGTAACTATTATTCACCGATGTATGCGATTAATAATTAACAAGGACTTTTATTAAAGAGTATACGATAAAGTTTTTTTTTAACAACTCCAGCAAATTATTCTGGAAAGCTTTAGCTGATAAATCTTTGTCTTTAATGAAGATGTACTAAATGAAATGCAAGACAAAGTTTTTCTTGTAGACGTAATGTAGTGGAAGCTTTATAAGCCAGACGCTCACGATTGAGTGATTACTTTTGTGGTCAGGTTATCTGGCTACGAACCATAAGGTCGCGAGCTATATCCTAACTATCACCAAATAGAAACAGTTCAGGGATAATTTCAACTAATTAAAATAGGTTATTAGAAGATAATATATAAGGTTGTCATATTTGGATATTTATAGACAACTAAAGTTGCAACTTGATTTCCAAATTATACATTCTCTGGATTCTTACGAATTGTCAATTAATTTAAGTCATTAATCAGTTTAAACCCTGTTTGAAACATGTAGGAGACTATCATATTACGTACGCTTCAATATTTGGAAAAACGATGGTTTGTTTTATTTTATTAACTTTGTAAATATGTTTCGTTTCATTTGTTTATCATGGCTATCGTCTGCCCGGCTTGCATGTTTGTATACATTGCTAAAATAGGTGTTCATTTTTATAAATATTCTAATAACTAAGTGAATACCTATGATGCCGTGATAGCATGGTTGGTAGAGCGTCAGTCTCGTAACCGAAAGGTCGCGGGTTCTGTCCTCGTCTTGGCCAAAGACCGCCGTGTTGGCTAATGGCAGTTGGGACACTTTAAATAGGTCGAGACTGCAAAGTCCTCCAAGTTCCCATAACAAAACGATACCTCTGGGGGTACTGAATCAGGGATGAGTCGGTCTCTGATTTGGATCTAAATTCCGACTTGCTGATGGATGAATGAGTGTATGAATGAATTCGACCACCCCCTAAAAAGGGTTGTATCGTGTGTGTGAGCTAGAAGTCAGACTTTTGCCCTCTGTGTGCTCAGGGGTCTTTACCCTCAGAAGCTACTGCACCCCCTTTCCGTGAAAAACACGGACACGACAACAACAATACCTTTGATTTAAATGAACATTCGTATTTCATATGTAATGAAACATATAGAAAGTTAACAAATTATATTTCATAAAGTAACTAGCTGCTACCCAGCGCGTTGCTGCTGCAGAAGAAATAATTTTGGAAAGATCGTTTGGAATTTACATAATTTACAGATAACATAATTTTACTAAGCCTATAACCATTCCGTAAGGGCAAGAAATAAATATTCAAAGTTTCATTGCAATCGTATGAGCAGTAAGAGACATACAGACAAATATTCATTTTTATTTATATAGATAATATTATACTGATATTTCATCATTCATAGAATTTTTATTTTCAATTTTATTATTTGCAACGGTAAAAAAAAAAAAAAAAACTTCTTAAACGACCTTGTGGCCTCTACTCAACCAAGCGGTCATATGCATCTGATTACTTGGAAATCCGTTACTACTTACAGACATCATGTAGCTTTAAAAAAAAGGAACCGGATTTCAGGAATGAAATTAGTGTTCCATAAATGTTCTTATAAAGAACTTGCGAAATTTTAACGGCAAAAAAATTTAGCAGACTTAATAAGAAATCGTCATATAAACTTGCAGACATGAGATGGCTTTTTTTTAAAAAAATTAAGTATTCAGATTTCATATTAGAATCCTATACTAAACATCGTTTAAAAATTCAAGAATTGTCATTGAAAATTGAAAAGTATAAATATCCAGTGAAGTTAAGTGACCAAGATTTTACGACAGTGTGATATATTAATTTAGTGTTGCCATCTGGTGAGGTGGAGATGAAAAGCATAAATCACATTTTTTTTAAAGAAAATTTCATTTTTTAACATATATATGGATCAGTATACATATATAAAACTATTATTGATTCCTATTTTAATAATATGCTAAACCTGATTAAACCG
>JAPMOQ010001578.1:4879771-4901666 GCA_026543055.1 Argiope trifasciata | reverse complement strand
AACAATGATTATATATATATATATATATATATATATATATATATATATATATATATATATATATATATATATATGTGTGTGTGTGTGTGTGTGTGTGTGTGTGTGTGTGTGTGTAGTTAATTTGGGGGGGCATTCTAAATTAAGTGTAATATTTTCAAATCCTTTAATGCTAGGGACTTTATCTTAATTTCTACGTTTTATTTTAATTTCTTCCCTTTTTTATGCCCATTTTTAAATTCAATATTTTTTATATAAAATGTGTTAATATTTAATGACATGTTTGTAATTATTCAATATTTTTTATAGTATAAATGTTAATATATTTTACACAAAGTATATTAACATTTTTGTGTGTATTCTATTTTTTAAAACTGAAACACTAACAAAGTTATTTTATAAGAAATTTGTTTTACTTTATACATTTGCAACATTCTTGTTTGTTCTCTATTTTTTTAAAAACTGAAACCAAACAAAGTTATTTTAGAAGAAATTCGTTTTACTTTATACATTTGCAACTAATTTATTAATTACTTTCAAGGTATGAATAATGTGCCAAGATTCAATATTTGTTGCTTTGCGATTAATTTCATTTGATATAATGTGCATATGATTTCTATATTTAAAACTCTAATTCTATTCTATAAAAGGAAATATCGCCATATATTAGTAAAATTTATGATTGCAGATGACATTTATATTAATTCCCTTGCACTTCTGGATACTAAATGAGTATTAAAATATTTAATTCATGAAATTTAGGATAAATGCTTATTGCATTTTTATGTTGGCTGAAAAAAGACTCCATTGTGAAAAAGTTAAAATAAAGTATTCAATGAAAAATTGAATTGTATCCAAAATGTTGAATGGATTTTTACACTATATTAATGCAGAATAATTACTAAAAATTATAAAACTTCTTATAACTATGTAGTTTTTCCACAATCAATTTGAATGACTTCAGTTAAGGTCACTTAAATAAAATTAAAACTTTTCAATGCATTTTCATTTTTATTTCTTTTGTTGAGTTAATCATATTATTGCCACCTTTTTTCTGCACTAGCAAACCAACAGCACATCATGTTTTCCCAACAAATTTGTGTTTTAATAAATGCTCAAATTTCGTTTATTTTTGACGTTACAAGAATTCCATATATGCCGTTTATATAATACCTTGCATTTATTTAGTTCAGAGTATACACAGAATTATTACCAAGTATTAATCGATTTTAGAAACGATGGAATTAAAAAAATATACATTTGCTGCGCTATTTAGTGCTAATTGGAGGATGGGGGTGTAGAAGAAGAAACGGATAGTCAGTTCTATTTGAATACTTTTATTTTTCAGAATGAATCAGCAGATGCAAAACACATTCTTGCTTTCCTCAAGCAGTGAAATAAAGAGAGAGAAGGAGAGAGATTTGTTCCATTCAAAAGTTGCCTGTTGTATTTCCAGCAAATTGGTTTATTTAATAAGTCCTTCGATTTTACGGTTTCCGATCTCTTCCTTTGGAATTGTATTAAAGCCTTTTGTATGGGGCATCATAATCAATTACGCCAATTTCTTATACGAAGAATGGAAAAATGAAATAGAAAAATGAAAAGATCTGCACAGCAAGATTTTGTGCCGATAATCGGACAGTATTATACATGATTAATAATTAACTAAAACATACAAAAATTTTGTAATCAATTTTAAAAAAAAGGAAATATTTTATTTTATGAAGCATTATTTATTTCTATAACACATATAATAAGGAATTTGAGCCCAATATTTCTTTATTATTCTGTATAACTGTGATAATCTTCTGTATTACTTGCCAGATGTGATTATCTTAACTACTACTCTAAAAAAAAATTCTCACTTAAGATAGCACACAAAAAAAGCTTCTCTCAAAGTGCAGGAAAAGAACCGCTTTTTGACAAAAGGGCGTGTTAGGGTGTACGAGTTTGTCGAGTCTGGAACTTCTGGAGCACAGTTCATAAATCTTCCTTTAATCTTCGTATTGCGTGCAGACGAGAAGCCTTTGAAGAGAAAGCTCTTCCGGTTAGATGGTCACGGAAGTACCCATATGCCGTTCAACCCATCTATCTTGAATTTCGCGATAAAGAAGAAAAAGTGGAGTTAAATTTAAATTTAGTTATAACTAGCCGCCATTGATGACCAATTGCTCACTGGTAACGGTGTTTGGATTTAAATTCAGCTGAATCTGTTACGCACAATTCCCTTCCAATTGCCTTGAAATGGGATTTCAAATTATGAGAGACATTTAAGGTGTGTTTCTATAATAGCCTTGCCTTAATTCAGTTTATACACCAACTTCGGAAGTCGGGAATCTTATGATTTAAATTTCAGTATTGAATTGTGCATTGTCAGTATTAACTCTACTTATTCCTTAAGTAAAATAAGCAAGTGATTCTAATAATAAAATAGTCCAGCGCATTTGACACAGTTAACCTCTTCAAGTAAGAATTAATAATGAAATTGTGTACGAAATAACCATTTAATTTTTATTTAAAAAAGTTTAATAATTACTTTTTATAATTCTTACATAGTGTTAACTAAAACTATATCATGGATATAATTGTAATTCATAAGTTCATATTCAGCACTTCGTCAGAAACCTCTAATGACATTTGATTAGCACATAGTTTCCTAACACCAGAGCATTTACACCAGGTATCCCGGCAAATTTATTTATTTCAGGCATGTTATCTATTTGCCGGAATCCTGGTTCCCCCTTGATCTGGGCGTCCATGTCCCGAGTCCTGGTTCGGGCATTGTTGTTCTTTACCCTGTGATCTATCTGTGAGGTGTGTGAAAGAGACCTCTGTAAAAAGTTCTGCAAGCGAGTATCTGAGTGTCATTTTCATATGAGCTAAAAATCAGACTTCTGCTCTAGGGTGCTCAGCGGTCTTTACCCTCACAAGCTACTGCAATCCACAAACTCGGCTTAAAATCGCTGATTTCGTCAGTGGGCTTGTATAAATGCCATAAAAACAACAATAATATTATTTATTTCCTTCCATTCTTCTGATGATGTGTCTTCGATTCCAGAATATTCATTAAGATTACTTATTAATTGCCTATTATGTTTTCGTTAGTACGGCGTGAATATTTGATTTTTCTTCTGATTCTTCAGAATCCTTCCAATCACGTTCATATTCATAGTCTACATTGTTCATTACGGTGTTTATTTCACAAAACCGCCGATTTTACGTTAATAAAAATATATATTGGTCTGACCGATGATTTCACTAATTTTTTCTAAAGACATTGTAAAGACATCCACTGGCTTACAGCAATTTGGTCGTGATTTATGATATGAAATTTTAACAATAAACAATGTGTGACAGAGATCTATGATATCAACAAAAATAATAAAAGGGCTGCAAATTCAGTACGCTAGAATTTTAAACCCAATGTATTACCATATTCTCCTGTAACTTTAGTTTAGTCACGAGTGTAGCTCGTCATTGTGCTATGTGGCATAAAAGTTCAATGACGAGCTACACTCGTCATTTTACTGGAAGGGATTGACATAAGTCAACTCTTCATCTTATTGCAAATGTTTTAGCTCTTGTGTCGTCTCATCTAAGTTAGTCAGCAGAGTGTCAGGTTGCTGTTTTTTATATTCGTACGTATAACACATTGGCTTACATAAATGGATTTTGGTTCATGATCTCGCTGATAAAATTCTACTTCCATATCAAATTCTGGTTTCATTCAGGTGTAAAAGGTATTAAAAATGAATACAATGAATTTATTCTCTATATTATGAAGCACAAACCATTCATAAGTCTGAAAAGTAAAAATGCGAGCATTCATGTCTTTTACTGCACTGCCGACGGTCCACAATTTTTATACGGGAAGGGAACAAGGGTCATCCTTATTATGAAATGCCTTAGGAAGTTTCGGAAAAATTTCCCTTCTGCTGGTTATTAGAATTTTTTGAATATCTTGGCAAAACCCAAGACCAGTTTCATGAGAGAAAAAGAACGAAGGAAAAAAAAAGAACTAATGTAATTTAACCCGTTTATGCCTTCTGTTCCATTTTTGGGACACCCCTCACATAAAACTTATTTTTATTGTATATATATATTTTTTACCTAACATATAGAAATTTCATGCAAAAATTCCAATTTTTTTGCCTCAGGCATAAATGGGTTAAAAACTTATTAAGAGGTTGATTAATAATATAGAAAATATTTCATGATATTGTTACTGAATTTCCTCCTCAAAGTCCTTATAATTCGCTTGTTGTGGGTGTAGGAAGAGCACAATCAAAAGGGCTCTGTAACAAACGGCCACTTTATGAACACGAAGCCCCAGATCCGCAGGCAAAAAATTAACAGCCGAGACACATACAAGCAATACACAGTAGTACTTCTAGCAAACAGCACAACAGTGGCAAGCAGCTGGAAGCACTTAGTGAGAGAACTCGTTCAAATATTAAGTAGAACTGTACTCTAAACACTGCCTCCAGCTCAGTCACACAGCCTTTTATAGTTCCCGGGACACGGCAGAGAATGTTCTCTAAAATTAAAGCATATCTCTGAAACTATTGCCTCCATCACCAAAATCCAGGAAGAATCCAGTATATCTACTTTGTCGCCAGTCATTGCCAAGTTTGTCGCCAGACCCTGGGATCACTGGTTCAACATCCGATCAGCAACAGAGCTGATGGTAAAATGGTCTTTCCAGTGATTGAGCTATCTTAGTTGGAAAGTAACATTACTGATTTATAACAACATAGATACGCTAAACTAAAACGGTAGAACTGTTATAGAAAAAAATTGCTTCTATATTTGAAATTTTTACTCTAAATATTATCAAGTTTTTTTTCCAAACAAAATCCAATATTTCGTCTGCTTTATGTTTTACGCATTAAAACTCCATTAACGAATTAGTCAAGTTCTATTGTATTGTAATTCGATCATAAAATCATCCAAAAGTAATAAATGCATTTCTTGAAGTTAAAATGAAATATTTCTCATTTTGCGGCGATGTGTATGTGAAACAGTGCAATGGAGCACCTCCGAAATAGAAAGAAAAATATAAATATGAGTACTTTTATCTTTTATAGATCTGTTCATTTTATAAGGGAATCAGAGCATAGACTTTCCTCGAATTGAATGCATTTATTAAACGCATTACATTGTCTAATGAATAAATATGACCAATTGAAATTTAAAACCAGTCCACAGTTATTCAACATGCATGCCTTCTTAACCACATTTAAATGAGTGAGAAGCCCGTAACGGTTCTTTTAATTTGTTTTTAAGGCAGAGGAGAATCAAACACAATGTCCAAAATCTTGATAATCTTTTTTGTTATTTAAAAACATAAGTGATCAAATCAAGTTTAAAAACAAATTTTCGGGTGTTTTAGATGCATAAATAGTATCGAGTATACTAGCATTTTAAAATATTCAACAGTTCTGGTGGTTAATATATCGTAATTTTGAATGCCAATGTATAGCGATTATAAATAGCTTTAGCAATAAATAATGTTTCTGCTATGTATAATGATTACAGAAAGATAATTTATTTCTAAAGCTGTTAGAAGAAATTGTGATATTTCTCAACTTCAGAACTATATCATTGACTACATTTGAGATGAAGACCCAAAATTAATGAAGTTTTGATCATATGTAGTCAGATATTTTATTTTTTTTACTCAATAACAGAAATAAAAATTACTGACCTTAAGTCTTCTGCTCAAAAGAATTGATTTCTGTTTTAAAATTCTATTTTTGATCTTCACTTGAGGTGTTTGACTCATAGTTAACTAATCCTTGATTCATCTTAGATGTTTTAATAGCTTTAACACAACAACTGAAATAACAAGGAGATTGTGATCTCCCCGAAATTGTATCTAATTCTTTCAAGTTAAGATTATATCTCCCTTTCTCTGCATAAAACTTGAGTCTTGGATAAGACCCTGAATTCCTTACATGGTATTAGACAGCGAAAATTACGAAATACCAATCTTTATCATGAATCTAGTATTTTTAAACAATAAATATTACATATTTTGTATGCTTTTCTGCCGGCCGACTGACAGCAAAATGTGACAAAACTACAGTTGTAGTCACAAGATAACAGATAAACTTTCATTGACTCATTGCATTTACGAATATTGTGTTCACAAGCATGCTGCCAAATCTCATTGATGTAACTGTGGGGAGATAGTATCCTCAATTCACTATGCCACTGAATGCTTACTGACTCTCTCATGGCACATGAGAAAGAGAGAACCAAGTCTCGAAGAAGAATGGCACAGGAGAGTTGCACCGAATAATCTTTCAGGCGGCAAGATCCCCTTTATAGTAAACCATATTCATAAATTACCAAGAGTTCTTCAAGACTACACAATATCTGAGACCAAAATGCCACTCGTCACAATCAGTCCAAATTATTCCTTCAAAAGTGCTCCAAAGTGCGATTCTCACAAAGGAAATCAAACCCACAGGACCCAGACGGAAGCTACAGATTTCTGACTCTACCGTGATTGTTTATTTGCTGATATATGTCACACAGATGTTCTCAATGCAATTTATCAACCTTTTATTTTTAGTCAATAATCTCGTTTCCCTGTAAGTTTAACCTATAGGCACCATTTGTTTAAGTATTATTGTCTCCCTCTAATTATTACTTGACCAAAAAATTAAATACGGTCGTGTAGAATTTGACACCAATGGGATTCTCTCTGGAGATATCTGGATGGCTTGTCGTTTCCTTTTTTCTTATTTTTTCCCTCTTTCCATTATGGGCCCATCCGACTAGTTAGATAACTGAGTGTTATAAGCACCGGGGGCACAGGATGGCGTTATATTATGTTTACATGCATGCAAATGTATAGATAGACAGATGGTTTACTTCTTTGACATATGGATTTAAAATTTGATAAGTATCTCCTTTTGGTTTTTTAAGCTTGTATACCAAATTTTATCTTCCTACCTATTTATATTGTGTAATTATCGAATTCACTTGTACTCGAAAAACCACCCTGATAGAATTTATATTAATAGAGTTTGTTCAAAATTTTATAGAAATCTATAAATTTGGTCTAAAGTTCATATACTGTAACGCCTAGCTCAAAGACAGAACCAGAAAAGTATTCAGAAAGATAGATATAATGTCAAAAATGTATCTTTCGAAAACAGGGAAGTCTTTTAAAATACTTTTTTCAATTTCTAATATTAGTTCACACACTCTCTCTCACTATTTATATATCTTGTTCAAATTTTCAATCGTTCATAAAATACTTTTCATTCCTCCGCTCAAGTTCAAATACATCTTTTAAACATATAGTGGATGACACTTGATGTTAACTTTTTTCTAAAAATTATTCATTAATTTAATTTAGTTTAATTTTTAATATTTTAAATAGAGTTTTAGCAGTTTGTGATGAAAAATAAAATCAACAGGCAGTAGCTCGATTGGTAAAATGCGGGGATTTCCGTATTTTTCCAGTGAAGGTGAAGAATGCGAGTTCAATTCTTGTGAAAATCAATAATTTTTTGATACTTAATAATTTTTTTGATAATTATTTAATAAAAAGGAATTAAAATAAAATATTTCTTTGTTGAACTAAGTAGGAATCGTATTTAAAATTTTAAATAGGCCTATAAGATTGAATCTCATTTGCTTTTTAAATTTATTCTTAACATCTGCATGAAATTATTACTTAAAGGTTATGCAGATATATACCAACTCGTAGTAGTAATTGTATTATTATTATTTTTTTCAATATTACTTCTTTATACTTCGTTTACTAGAAAGTAAAAATCACCAACCTTGAGTCTTCTGTGCCAAATAACATTCTTTTTCAACCTAGTATTTATTTATTTCTTTTTGACCCAACTTGAGAGGTTTGAATTATAGTTAACAACAACAAAGTATCTAGTTTAATGAGGGCCTTTAGGATTATCAGTAGAACATAGAAAATCACTAGCTTTAAGTGTTCTGCGCCGAAAAAGAATATAGACAGAACTCTTGGTTGAGCTGTAGTTTACTCTGTGAGAAATAGCTTTAAAATGACAAATACTAAGGAATACTATCAAAATAGGTCATAAACAATAGATAAAAGATACACTTAACATCAATTTTGTATCTATTCTTCTGTGTACATTTAATCTTAATCTTCTAATATAACATTATAATATCAATATCTTTCTCTATATTTTTCAAAGACATGAACCATTTATTATTTTCTACTAATTCAAGAAATATACTTATTTGAAAATCCTTGGAATAATTTTACCATAAAGTTGACAATTGTCGAGTTATTTCGAACATATTCTTTCAGCTTTTCTCTGCTATAAAACTTCAAATAGATTTTAAAAGCTTCAAATAGATTTGAAAATAATATTGGTTGTTTCTAATAGCACTGTAGAAATCAGTTTGAGCTTTTTTTCCACATTTGCACTGATAAGAATTGATAACAATCGATTTTTCATAATTCTTAATACTATTTAAGATCATTCAGATAATTTTGACTGTAGAAAAGTATTTATCGATATTTCTGGCATTTTTTTTCCTTCAACAAGAATAGCAAACGATTTTTTTTTAAATGATGAAGCTTGAATTTTTTTACTTATAATTGTGCATAATTAAAAGAAAATTCTGTTTCTATATTGAAACAAAATATTAAAAATAATAGAAAAACAAGTTATTTTCAAGATTTTTAAAGGAAGACAACAAAAAAATTATTAATGAATCATATTACAGAGCATAGTTTACTTCTAAAAGCAAACAAATTGGCATGCTCTATTTGAGGCTTCATTTTCTTATTTTTTCTGTTACTAATTACTTTTTAAGCTTTTTTCGCATTAAATAAAGATATTACGAAACTATTCTTAATCAGAACATCTCAACTCTTGAAAGTGTATTTCCTTAATCACGTGCGTTTTTATTTGGCTCATTTTCTTGATAAGTACATTAAATGACTTTAGTGTCATGTTGAGCAAGATTGCCTAGTCATAAAATATCTAGATAACAGAGTTTCTTCTTTCGACTTTCTCAAATACTTATAGATGAGAAAGCTATTTGCATAAGGAGGGAAAATTAATTTTGTTTATGATCTAATATGCAGCCAAAACTCTTAGGCTGACATCTTTCCTTAATTTGTTTTGAGAAGGTTAAAAACTGTGGAAAAAAATTAAATATGCGTTATTTAAATGCATTTTTTGCATTATTTAAATAAACGTATGAGGCAAAAAAGTATCTCATACCATTCATGGACTTAATCCGAAATTTGATTCAAATCAACAGATTGAAATAAGGATCAAATGTGAAATTTCATCCATTTAGTTCTATGCGTTTTCAAGTTTTTATTTTCTTACTTATTACTTGATATATAGGATGGTTATAATTAAAGTTCTTCTTTGAAATGGTCATAAAAGGAAAATCACTGCAGCAAATGTCATCAAACTTGTTAATAGTTTAAAGGAGGTCCTTAGAATTTCTTTTCTCCTCCCCCCCCTCCCGAAAAAAAAAGAGGGGAAAAAAAAGGTTCAAAAACTCCCCATTATGGGTGAAATAACGATATATTAATATTGTTAAACAAAATATAATACGAAGACACCGGTTTGAAAGGTATTATTGTTTTTGAAATGTATTTCAAAGCATGTTCAATGTGTCTATTATCTCAAAAGCACTTTTTATGGTGATAATCTAAACAATTTGGCGGAACTGAAAGATGCGATACACCGACATGTGCGTAATATTCCTTTAGATATACAAAGCACTACCATTGAGAATGCAGTAATGAGATTTAACTTGCTTTCAAAAAATGGTGGAAGTCATATTGAACATGCTCCGTAACACGTTTCAGAAACGTTTAAACGCATTTTGTCTTATTTTGCTTAACAATACAGCATACAGAGGAATTTCCTTGCTCCCTCTGATGGTAAGTTTTTTTTTGTTGTTGTTGTGGAAAAGAAATTTTTATGACCTTCTTCAAACCCTTATCAAGATTGATAACATTTGTTCCAGTAGTCTTCCTTTAATGACCATTTCAAACTGGAATTTTAATTATAACCACCCTGTATAGTGAGTGATTCCGAGGAAAATATTTTTTCACCCTCAGGCATATCAGAAATACGAATATTCAAGCAATTTAAGAATAAAATTATTTGAAAGTTGCATATTTTTTCTCTATTTACTTCACATATAACACAGGAAAAAATATTGTGAATTCAAAGCTTTTAATTTTGACTTGTGATTGTTTTTTAATGCATGACTTTAGTTGGTTATGTTCTGCAGTTAATTATGAGTTTAGATTGTTTCTGTTTAAAATTTCAAACAGAAAGCATTCAACCAGCTGTTTAAGAAAAGCAATTTATTGATGTTTATTAATATATAATTTTTCACTTATTTCTGTTAGCAATCTTAAATTGCAATTATAATATATGCCCTTATATTGTATCAAATTATATTTTAAGATCAAATGAGAAATTCCATCCATTTAACTCAATGCGTTTTTAAGTTATTTTATCACATTTAGAGTGATATGAATTGATTCTATAATCTATTTTTAACGCTCAGGCATACCTAAATTGCAAAAAGTCATGAAATTTCAGAATCAAATTAATTAATATTGCATATTTTTTTTACTGCATGTGAATTCAAACCTTTTAATTCTTGACTTTAGATTACTGTTAAATGAATAACCTTAGACTGTTTCTGTTTAAAATTTAAAGCAGAAAACATTGGCATACTGTTTAAAAAAGTAATTCGTTGACATTTGTTGAAGTATACTTTTTAAAAATTTTTATATGTTCTGTTATGTTTCTTATTCTTATATGATTTTTGTTCTTTTATGTTCAATATGTTTTCTTCAACATTTTTATATATTATTGTACTCGTTATTTTTCAAATCTTTATCTATAGATTACAATTATCATCGTTTTTTATTTGAAAAATGTTCTTTTTTTCAGATTCCTTTAGCAATTTTATTAATTTGAAAAAACATGTTTATTTTAAAATTTTCTTCAATGATCATCTTTGTACTTTCAAACACACTTTTTTTTCGTTCTTTATTGGATTGATTAAATGTCTTTTAAAACCCTTCCACACAACGGTTTTCAGTCTTCAAAAACAGCGCAGAATTTAAAAATAACGAAATACCAGCAATAAATTTTCAACCAAACGTTTTCACGTGATAACCAACACGAATGTCTGGTACGCTTTCTTTATTTTTTTCCCCCCTTTTTTGGATTTTTTTTTTTTGTTTAAAGCACGTGCAGCTGCCGGAGTAAAGAACTTGCAACGTGTTTTTTCAAGGATATTATTACAGAGCACCTCTTCCCATGCAACGAAGGTGACGAAACGTATTCAAAAGAGAACGTGTCTGAAAGATCATAAGTGGGGAATGACTGTTTACGCACGATACAGGTGGTTTCTGGACTAGATTATTCTCTTGAGAATCCATTAATGTTAATAGCTCGTTCGAAAATATTTCCTTTTCATGCAAATAGCAAAAAGGATTTGATTTTTTTAAATCTAATAAAGCAAAAAAGTGATTCCTCTAAATAGTGCAAAAACCTGATGATTTCAAATATAATTCATTCGGTGATAAATTCTTTAATTTCGGTGATAAATTCTTTAATATAATTAGACGCTCTACATTTAATAAAAAGTTCACCCTTTGTTATTCATTAGCATTTTAAGAAATTCAAATAATTTAGAAATAAAGAGTTTAAAGAGTAGTCGAAATTCAACATTGTTGTATTAGTTATATAGAAAACGTATCCTAATCGTCAAAAAAGGCAAATTCGAGATTTTGATGTATGTCCATTTTTTAGACTTCCATTAGTTTGAAAAACTCATTTTTGGTTAATGTCTGTCTATATATCAATTACAGAGATAACACAAAAAATACTTTGAGTTGTATTTTCGAAATTTGGTATACAGTGTTTACATTGAATTTGTAGATGTCCAACAAATTTTGAGTAAAATCTGCTCAGAGGAAGTCCATTTCTTCCCGCTGTTTGAATGAATGTAAGCTAACACAATAATTACAAATCGAAAAGAACTAGACAGGTAAAATTTTGTACACAGATTTGATATTTATAATATATACACCTGTCAAATTTTGGAACAAATACGAGATAAAACTGTGTTTTCAGAAGTATAGGAATTTGATAAATGGTATGGGAGTTTGTGAATGCAAATACAGTTTTGTGCCAAATTTTAGTTTTAATCGATTGAGAAAACACAAATTAGATTTTTAGTGACTATTAATAGCTAAAAGTGTTGTAGAATGCCAAGGATAAATTGCTACAACACTTGTAACAGATCACTCTAAAAATAAAGTAAAAATATTAAATTTGAGATAAATTTAATTGTTTTGTAACTGGTGTACGTCAATGCTACGTAAGTTTAAGTTCCTTTCCCTTTACTTCCCTGTATGAGGCCGGAATTTTAAATATCAGAATACTTTTCGAACTGTTTATGTATATTCATTTATTTTATTTATAAACGCAATTCTTGTTTTTGTGGTGCATTTAATTTTTCATATTTTAATTAATGAATTCACTTTTTTAAATATAATGATTAGTTTTTTTTCCAATTGCCTTTGTTGTATTTTCTTCATGTTATGACATTTTTTTTTCTTTGAAATTTCATACTTAATAGCATCGGAATCGGTTATTGATGTTTAATATTATTTTACTGAGATATTGCTAAAGAACAAACTCAAATATGAATTTTTAACCGGATATGTTTCGGAAGAAATAATTAAATTTAAAATTCAAGATTTATTTAAGATTTTTAAAACTTATATTATTAGCTAAAGATTTTGTTTAAATAATTTAAGTGTTAAAAAAATTGATAATTTTGCAAAGTAATAAATGAATTAATAAGTTACTTATATTTTTTGATGCCATGGAATTTAATAGTCGATTAACTTGAATATTTTTTTAAAGATAATTAAATAATATTGAAATAATCGGAAAAAATTTGATAACAGCAAATGGAATGAAAAGTTAAATGTTTGAAGACGCCCTCTTGAACTGAAATTTGGTTTTTTATTTACATTAAAAACAATACCAATAAAATATATGTTGAGCGCTGACATAAGAAAATCAATATTTATTGAAAGAGAAAATGAATATAGATGATGACACGCAAAGTATAAATGATGCAAGATAGATGGGTTTCGGAAATTTTGTTTAGCTGTATTTATATTAAGAAATGGCATACATTTTAAAGCATGTTTTATCGAACAAGCATTCAAAAACTTCTTTCACAAAAAGATTAACAATAAAATGGGGACCAATATAGGGTTCCACTTTTCCATTTTATCATATGATTTCTCTCTTAGTTACAGAATAATAAGGGGAAAAAGTTCAAGTGGAGTTGTCTCCCCAAAACTTTCTCGTACACTCACGAAAAAATGTGTTATATCCCTCTTTCAGCATAAAAAATGTGTATCTTGGTTAAACCTCAAATGCCTTGAGAGGCATTATTGAGTAATTGTTGGGAAACAGAAATAGATAGAAACATGGATTATGGATTTATAATTTAATTAATTTAATGGTTTAGCACGAAATTAAATTAGGAAAATAAAAAAAATAATGTAAAGTCATTGACAGTTCATAAAATGGATACAAATTTTAAACTCTACCGCATCAAGAAGCGAACGAATCTTCTCAAACTAAAAAAAATGCATATATATATATATATATATATATGTTGTAATTTTGATTCCATTGTATTACTTTTTACTTAGCATTTCTAATTTACTTATATATATATATATATGTGTGTGTGTGTGTGTGTGCGTGCGTGTGTGCGTGCGTGTTTGTGTGTGTGAAGTAAACACGTGATAGATTTGAAGACCCAGCAATTAAATAATTTTGAAATTTAGTTGATCTGATAAATTATTTTAATGATCAGTTATCTGATAAATATTTTGAAACAGCTCTTTAGCGTTAACGTTTAGAGTCAAAACGTTTTGTTAAAATATAAATATTTTAACTAGAAATTCAAAACCGAGTAATGAAATTCTTTGTGCATGTTTGAGAGGAAACTAAAGAAAAATATTCCAAGATTCTAATTGAAACATTTTTAGAAAGATGTTTGTTTTGTTTGATACAAAATAAAAATAAATAATTAATACAATTTGGATTTTTTTCTGTGAAAAGAAATAAACTTACAATAGGGCTGATTTATGTGACAAACCAGTCTCATGACAGGTAAATTTGTGTATATCATGTAACATCATTTTACACTTGATGTTATATGACATACACAGTTTTGCCTGTCATGAGACTGGCTGACTTATGACTTAAATTGACGCAGTGTCTGTGTATCATATGAACATGAACTGACTCTATTAAAATAATAATATATTTGATAATATATTAAGATTGATTAATATTCAATATGAAAATCATTGTCCAATTGACTTTGTTATAATTTTCAAAAAATCTGAACCTGTAGTTCTAAATACTATAGAACGATAATATTTCAGATTAAATTTTTATTTCGCTTGGTTACATCATTTGTTGCATTTTAAATTTATTTATTTTTACTTAATGCCATTTAGATAAAGAATATGACGATATAACATTATCATGTTGAAAGTAATTGTTAATATTATTGTCATCTTTTATATTATACTAGCCGCCTTTGGCGACCAGCTGGTTCGCCATGAGTAATGCGTTCTAAAATTTCCAATTAAATCATATATTTTTCAGCCAAAATTTAAGAAATAGTTTAAGTTAAAAGATTCAGTAATTAGTAGTTAAAGAGTCGGTAACTTTATTCGGAAAAACTTTTTGAGTTTAATGCTCTAATAATTTATCAATTATGCTTCCAAAATATTAAAAAAGTTTTTTTCGGTGATATTGCCAAAATGTTAAATATGTTTTTTAAAGAAAGCGAAAAAGGGAAAAAAATTATTGAATTAATGATACAGATATTGCAAACGATTATAGAAATATGCCATTAAGTCGGGATTTCAATGCATACCCTGTCTAAATTCAATCAGGTTTACTGTAAATAAAGATAATTTATGGAATTAATGATATAAATATTGCAAACGATTTCTTAGAAACCTTTGCGTTGCATTTATTTTTTTAAAAGATATCACATTTTATATTTCTTTTATTTCATCCAGTCACGTGCTGAAAGTTGTATTTCTTTAGATTTGATTTGCGATGATAGTTTTTTTTTATTTGAACTTCCGGCATTGTTTTATTTTATTTTATCCAGTCACGTGCTAAAAAAAACATAATTAAAAAATTTCTTTAAAAATTCGTTAAAAATAGAAGCTTGAGTTATACATTAAAACACTGATACCATTAGAAAGCTAATTTTTTTACCTTTAAATTGATGTTAAAATTATGTTTGTCCGATAATATTTTCGGAAGTTATAGCGGAAAAACGTCGAATTTTTGCTTAAATTTTAATTTTCAAATTCTAATTAAAAATTCAAAAAAAGGGCTCCGAGGTGCACATTCCCGACCTCCAAGGTATACATGTACCAAATTTGGTAGCTGTAGGTCCAACGGTTTGGCCTGTAGAGTGCCAACACACACACACACACACACACACATTGAGCTTTATTATAAGTATAGATTATTTGAAAGTTGTTTCTAAATTTTCATATTTATAAAGTTTTATCAAAATGATCCAAAATCTGAGATACTACTGTTGAATCTAAAATAATTACAAGTCAAGAACTTATAAAAATTAAATATTTTTAAAGTGTAAGTTTATTTATTTTTTGAACAAAAGGCTCTACTCCGAACACTGGCTTAGCAATTTTTAGTAACGAATGAATAATAATAATGTGTTACACCAGCCATTGCAATATAAATTTTTAACCTGTTAACAGGGTATGACGAAATATTTCAATGCGAAATGCATCAAATATAAATTAATTACACGATTAAGATGTTAAAAATAAATTAATTACATAAAGTAAAATGGCATTAATGTACCAGAAATTACAGACAGCATGGCAGATTTTAAATATTATCTCATATGAAAATAATTATATATTCTGGATTATAAAGTAAAGGCAACTTTTTTTAATATATTTAAATATTTATGCGGCATAGAAAATACTTTTTAAGGGGATTCAAAAATCGATACTAAAAGATTGGTCAGAAAAAACAGTAATTAAATTTGAACTAGAAATAAAAAAAAAATAAAAAAAGAACAAATCTTAACGTCCTAATTACGCTAAAACTTTTGTTTGTTTTTTTAAATCCCCCCCCCCCCACTAGATTAAACTAAAGCATTTTTAAAAGAAAATTTGGGCACAGTTAAGGCAGACTGTTTTGCCAAATAACCTAAATAAAAAAATATTTTTTACTTTTCTTGTCAGCCAGAAAAATTGCTTTTAAAAACAAGCAAGAAAATAACATTGATTAGGATTTATTTAATCCTTCGAAGTCATCTGGTTTACCTCAATTTCAGATAAATTGTAGTCGGCTGCCTTGAATAATCTAGTTTCATTCAATGACATTGCGATGTCTGGCGAGCGTAAAACTGGTATTCAGAAGTATGTTGAAAAAAAAAAGGTCAATACACATAGCGAGTAAATTAATTCCACCAAAAAAAAGAATTAAAAATCCTGCAGCCCAGAGACAAAGGAAATATTTTGATAAAAAATTTCAACAGCAAAATTAAATCGTTTGGCCGTTGCTGTGAAATAAGACCAGTAATTTACTTTTAAAAATAGAGTTCTCATTTCTGAATTTTAAAAATAAATTTTAATAAAGTGTTTCAACTATATTATTTCATATACTAATTATATGTATTATATAGCTGCTTATTATTTCAAGACAGTTAATTTTGTTTATTGTTGACAATTAATTGCATTTCTTTAACGCAATATTTACAAAGAAAGGCAAAGTGCAATAATAACTTAACATTGTTATTGTGTTTTGTCTTTCTGTTATTCTTAATGGCAACAAGAAAAATTGCCACACTTTCTCTATTGGGGTTTTTGATTCTGTTGAGTCTTCGAACATAAGTTGATGTTTATGAATGATAAGTTAATGCATAATAAAGAAATTAATTTAGAATCGAAAGAAATTTAAATTTTTAAAATAATAAAAAGTTAGTAAATATAAAAACACAGTCTGCATGTTTTTGCAGACACACATAGTCTGTGTGTTATGTTGTTTATCTGTGTCTGTATAAGCCAGGAAATTTGAACTGCAACTACCAACATTGGTACGTATGTATCAGACCCTTGGAGAATGTATATGTATATACCTTATAGAAATAAGCAAGGTTTTAAGTATATACTTTGGAAAAAATAAACAGGTGCTGTGGAACGAATTTTTTTTTTTGTATTTTAGGAAGAATTTTTATTAATTAAAAATTAAGTTGAAATTCATCATTTTTTGGCTATAATTATAAAAAATATTATTCCACAAAAAAGGCTTTTTGCTACAAAATATACAAAATTTTCATTTTAATGATAATACTTTAATGATCTCCCAAATCTTTTCCTCAATTTTGGCAATTTTTTTTAAAAATATATTTTTACCTAATTTCCAACAGTAGATTAATTGCATTGCTAATCTGAAGTTCAAACCATTTTGTTGTTCCAACAAATATTTATTTAATCGCAGGGATTTCTTCCACTGTTAAAAGTTAAAGAAGGACTCTATTTAATATGAGTGTAATTTACAAGAGAAATTGCCGGCGACTTAGCTTAGGATAGAGCGTTTTTCCCGTGATCTGGACCTCTCTATTTCAGGCATGGCAGCTGTCTGCCCTTGTGTTTTATCTGTGAGGTATGGGATTGTGCAAGCGAATGTGTGTGTCATCTTAATTTGAGCTAAAAGTCAGCCATATGCCCTCGAGAGCTCAGGGTCATTTACCCTCAGAAGCTACTGCACATTCGGTTTAAATCGCGAATGGTCTTTAAACATAGTTCAATCGTTCGTCACGTAAAGTGCCATAAGTAACAACAAGAGTAATTAAGGAAAGATTTAAAATGAATACCTTGGAATTTAGAAGATAAATTGATTGCATACCTGTGTTTTTAATAATGTTATGATTTCATAGGACTGTTCTCACCAGAAAGATTCATGCATATAACAAAAAGAATATATATAAGAACAGAAATACCATGGTTTTAACGTCTGAAAATTTAAAAGGATTACTAGCTCGAAGCTATGTCTAAACGTTTGAATTAAAATTAAATGCACGCAATATCTCCCAGAATTAGCTACTCGCTAAAGGTGACTCGTACATAAATAAATTATTCAGGTAGGAAAGAAATAGCTAAATATTTACAGAGATCATGATATTTTTGGAATTTAAAATAAATATTAGATCGAATTGTTTCATATTATAGCTTCTAATTGTTTGTTCATATTTTTATTTTTCCTCTTGTTTCTTCTTCTATACAAAAAAAGATTTCTGTGAATTCATGAATTCTCTAATAAATTCTGGAAATTTTGAAGAAGAAAAAGCAACGCGTGCTTATAAGCATGCGTTGCTTTTTCTAGAATAGAATAGATTCTCCTCATTAGTAGTTCATCATTTTCCTCATTAGTATGTTCCCAGTAATTCTTCTCATTGAATCGTTTCATAATATCAGATGACAGATTTATGTTTTTTAAATTTTTCGATTAAAGAAATAAATAAAGGATTTTAGAACTTTGTACTTTTTTATTATTGTAATTAGATAAAACAATCAATGGAAATGGAAATCTATTGAAATATGAATAAATCTAATGGATGAAAAATTATTTTATTTATATTGTCACGGGTACGATTTTCGTCTGATTGTTTGCCAATTTGTTCCTCGATGAAATAAACAAAATCAGCAGGCCTCAATAGAAAACAACGGCGATTTTTATTAAAAACGGCGACACAAAGACGACAAATATACAGCCAAGACGAACAAAGAAAACACATAATAGCACACTATAGCAAACAGTAACCTACCAGTAGTAATCGATAGCAATAACAACCACAACACACAAAGTGGCCAGGCAGAATTCAGCAGATGGAGGGAATTCACGTTGTTTCACTTCATGACCTCTTCAAACGTCTGAAGCACTCCACTGTCTCCTCAGTTTAGTTGTATCCAACCGCCGACTCACTACTACACGACTGGCTTCTCCACATTCGACTCAATGCTGCTTCCACAATAGACATCAGCCCACATCTCGACTCAGCAGGCTCCTGAGTTCCACACAACGCTCTTGCTGTTGACTGTTTTCGTAATTACGACTCGTTTCACCACTCAATACACTACTCGATACAAAACTACAATGGACTGCAGCATAGACTGCGGAACCTTTATAGTTCCAGGAAGGCTGGCAGATAAGGCTCTGGACAAATCAAGCGTATCTCAATTCCTATTGGCGGAATCGCTAAAATTCTCGAAATATCTAGTAATGTCTATTTTTCTACCAAGATAGCCAAATTGGTTGTCAATTCGCCAAATGGTTGCTAAGATTACTGACGTGGCATCCAATCAGCACCAAACTGATCGTAAAGCGGTCTTTCCTGCGATTTAACCAACTGTGCTGGGAAGCAATATTAAAAGTTTGTAACAATATTTAGGTTGAATTTTCAAATTACAAAATTAGGCTTGGTTTAAGTTTTCAACTTACAAAATTAATCTAATTAATGAGCCTTCACCATTTGTTTCCATTTTGGAGCAACATTTATCGAAGAATCATAACATGATAATATGTTACTCTTACATTTATCAAAATAGTACACTGAGCAAAAACAAGAGCAAGAAGCATTGTTGTATATATATAAGAATAAAGAATTTATTTTCTGACTAAATATTGGTGCCACTGCTGGAGAGATGAGCAAATAAAAAAAAGAATATCAAAGATAACAGCAAAAAAAAAATTCACAAAAGGGCATATGAAAACGGAAATAGAATTGAAAACTAATATGAATAAAAGAAAAAGCATTTACCCATCTTCTAAAAATTAATTGAAAAGAAATTACCATTTTTATTGTTAATCTGCTTGCTAGCTGCAAAACTCTTTACCGTTTTCTGAATTTGTGCAAACGATTTTTTTTTAAATTTTAATTAAAAAAAGATTTATGAAATTATGAGATCTAAGAAGAATAAATTTTCAAGAACTGTCACCGACATCAGTTTGAGTGGTCTTTCTAAAACTTTCTCGCAAACTCTAACAAATTCGTCATGCCAGAGAATGCCTTTCACGATACTGGCTTACAATAGTTACGAAATATTAATTTTTTGCTTAACTTTGACACAGTTTTACTGAATCCATCATGCCATCCTTAGCGAGAGTTTTGACAATTAATATCTGGCATGAGGTTAACAGAATCCAAAAATTGAATTAGACGAATTGAATTGCTTTAGACGAATTTTACTAAAGCAACAAATTTTGGCATAAAACTACAACTATAGACACAAATTACAGTTCCAAACTTCATATATTTAAGGCATTGCGCCTTTCTTTTATTCCATTAATATGTTTTTGAAAGCACAGGCTGACAGACAGTCACTCCATAGTTGGTTTTGTCTCATACTGTGATAAGTGTTTACAATATAAATGTTAAACATGTGTAGGGAAACTTATTTATCTGTGTACGGAATCTCTCTTTATTTTGTAATCATCCTGTAAACGTATATTCGAACAGCTGGATAGGCAGACTTCCTCTAAACATATTTTCCTCAAAATTTGGTAGATAACGGCAAATTTGATCTAAATACCGTATACCAAATTCCAAATGTTTAGCACAAAATGCTTTTAAGTTATCTTTGTAGTGAAGATGTATTTAATGCATTTATAATTTAAAAATAAACTTGTCGAGAAAGTATTAATTTTTTTATTTATCTTCCGGATCTTCAGTACTGATTAATCTAATTCACTTATAAACCGACGACCAACAAATGAAAAAGTTAGAAACGCTTTTCTAATACGAACATACCCTTAGATATGATTATGTTCTCTAATAAATCAATCTATGGTATACTTAAATTTAAATATCTGTTTGCAAATGTTAACTTAACCTAAATGATATATTTTAAACTGTATCCAAATTTTGTCACCATACTTTTTCGACAACATCTCATAAACATATGACGAATGTTAACTTCCCCACAGATATATTTTAAATTGTGTCCAAATTTTGTACCATACTTTTTCGACATTGTATCATAAACACATGACATACAAATACGAAACTGAAAAGTCTAAATTTAAAATCCTTTCGTAACTATGCAATATGCAATGACATTTGCAGGTGTGAATTTCTTTGATAGAATAAACGTAACCCTTTTAACCTTTAAGTAAAACTAGACTTTTAAAGTACTTACCCATCGACGCCAAAACCATTCGGTGAAAACAGGTGTTTTCGTCAGGGATTGTAAATGCAGGGAAGGGTCATCTAGTCTACGTGCTGGAAAATTCATAATTGGATTATGCCTCTCACTATGCTGGCTTCTCTTCGTTGGGTGATAGAAAGATTGTAGGGCGCCGCTAACGAAAATTTAATCTTTGTTCAAGCATTCGATTAGGAATAGTTTGTGTTCGAAACCCCTGTTGAGTGGTTCACTTCTGTATTTGAAAGAATTTATTGAAGCATATTAAGTTATTCGAATTAAAAGTATGAAAATTTAAATAAATAGATAATACTGAATCAATCGAATATACTAGGTGTTTTTATTCAAAATCACATACTTTTTTTATCTTATTATTTAAAATTTATTTATTGAAGAATACTTTCGCTTGCTTAAACTTACATATGGATGTCATAGAATTAAAGTATTGATGTTCACAGCATCGTAGAGAAAGAGAGATATATAATTAACGTACGCCTATTCTTAGTATTGGAGAGAGAGAAATATAAATAAAGTATCTCTCTTCATAGCATTGTAGAGAAAGACATATAATTAAAATACCCATCTTTG
>JAPMOQ010001578.1:4839964-4879761 GCA_026543055.1 Argiope trifasciata | reverse complement strand
AGAGAGAGTAATATAATTAAAGTATCCCTGGTTCATAGCATTGTAGATAAATAAACATATTTTAAGTATCCCTATTTATAGAATTGTAGAGAGAGAAATATAGTTTAAGTTCCTGGTTTGTAGCATTGTAGAGAGAGAAATATAATTAAGATATCCTTGTTAGTAGCATTGTAAAGAATAAATATAATTAAAATATCTCTATTCTTAGTGTTATCGAGAGAGAAAAAGAATGAAAATATTCCTATTCATAACATTGTAGAGAGATAAATAATAAAAGTGTCCTTGTTCGTTGTATTGTAGAGAAACAAATATATTTAAAGGATCCCTGCTTGTGGTACTGTAAAGATAAAATATAGTTAAAGTATCCCTGTTGGTAGAATTGCTAAGAGAGAATTATTATTTAAAACATTCCTGTTAGTAGCATTGTCGAGAGAGAAATATGATGGAACTATCCTTTAGATAGTATTGAAGAAAGAGAAGTATAATTGAAGTATATCTATCTGTATACTTATTGAGACAGAAAAATAATTAAACCATCCCTAACCATACCATTGTATATATGGAGAAAAATAATTAAAATATCTTTCGTAAAATTTTAGAGAGGGAGAGAAATGTAATTAAAATATCCTTGTTGAAACATCGTAGAGAGTGACATATAAACAAATTGTTCATGTTTATGACATTGAAGAGAAAAATACATAAAAATGTATTTTCTGAAATTTTCCCGTACATTCTTTTTTAAAAAAATCTTCAACCTTTCCTGCATAAATTCTATGAATATTGGACAAAACCATGACCATCAGAAGTGTTCCGATTTTTTTAAAGTTCTGCAAAATAAATATAAATAGTTAAAGGAAGAATAGGAAGGCCATTAAGTAAATTTTAAAAAAGTTAATTAAAAACTAATAAAGATAAAAAATACTATTTAAATTTGAATATACAAACTAGAATTAATTTATAGAAATATTAAAAAATTAAACAATTACATTAATCAACAAAATAATTCAATTTATTGCAATTAACAACTATGCATAATGTACTAATCAATACAAACAATGGCACAGCCATTGTATATTTATAATGTAACCTGAACCTTTATGAAACTATGGTTAAATTTAAAAAAAATATTTTAATACAAGAAGTTGCTCTACAATATTTTCCAAAAATTCAGTTTCTGAAACTTACAATATCGTCTCATCATTTTATAAAATGTACATTTCAGAAATATGGAATTGTTATGACTACCACCTGTTTTTATAGTTTTCTGAATAGAGGTAATTTAATTCTAACCACCTATATTTTTATTAATAAATCCACTGCTAGAAAGTTATTTGTTCAGGTTAGTTAATGTATATAGATATGGCTCAAGTTTAAAAATTACAAACAATCGTAAAAGTAGAAAGAATCTCCTGTGCTATTCACGGTCGCCAAACTATATCCGATTTTTATGTCTGATATAAATTGATCGTATGAGTGCGTCACGTTAAATATTTTCTTTAAAACACTAGCTTTGAAATGTCATTTAATAATCACCAGCGGGTGACCGAGCTCCGCTCGGAGAAAACAGGTATCGAAGCTAACTCGAAGATTTAAATTTTCAATTGTGATTTATCAAAATAATACATGCCATAAGAAAATTTGTGAAACCATTGGTGAAAAGATAACCGGTTAAAGTGCACCATTGTAAACTATTCTAAACAAAGTTAGAGTTTGGAAAGGGAAGTATTCTATACAAAGGTAAAGTAAAGGTAAAGATTGAAGTGTGGTGAAGTTCAATATTTTTGACAAATTTATTTAGAAAAACCAAACATATATATATACATAAGAAACATATTATAAACCTATAACAGCATAAACAAAAAACTTTATTAGTTCGCCATATTGGCTATAGATGGCAGCACGTTACCGCTTGAAAATTTAAGTAGCCATTATGGCGAACTAATAAATTTTGAAAATATCCTATCTGTAATTCCAAACTGCTCGACCGTAGCGCTTCAAAACCGGCGCCAATCGATTCCTCGTGGCCAAAAACCCCAGACCCCCAAGTTTACCGGAGTTTATTAATTCTGGGGCGATTTTCGACTTGGCAACCATTCCTCGTATTATAGTATTAGATTTTTGTCAGAGAAATCAAAAATTTCGATTATGGTTATTTAATACTCTTTTTCAGATATTTAGAGTAATTCTTAATTTTTTTATTTCCTAGTTTATGCATGAGAATTCAATGAACAATATAGTTAGAATTCGCCTTGAATTTGCAATTTGTAAAGATTTTAATCAGTATGATGTCATATAAGTTTCACGCATATTTTCTAAAAAAATTTGTCCCAGAAAACGCTTTGCGGGGCACTGGCTTTCAATAGTTATTAAATATCAACCTTTGGTACGAATTTAGCATTTTTATTTAAAGTATAATGAGATTCTTGGCGAATTTCGTGGCGATTTTTTCTTGGTATGCGGTTAATTGCATCCGAAAAGCGAATTTATATTTTAAACGCGTTTTTCCCAACTGGCTTTAACAAAATATTGGCATTAAAACATCCTCTTAGTCACAAAATATATAAATTTGATATATTTATATCATTGAGGTTTTGAGCTATCGCAATTCAATGTTTCTAAGAGTACAGACAAACAGATAGTCAATCCCTCTTGGGTTTGGCTCAAAATGTAATTGGTGTCTACATTAGAGATGTTAAATCTGTATACCGAATTTTAGCTATCCAGGTCACTCCATTTTGTAATTATAGTGTTAACTTATATTCGAGCAGACGGGTAGATATGCATCCATTGAATGGATTTTGCTCAACCTCTAAGTGAAATGTACCAATTTGTTTCGAAGTTTTATACATTTCATCCTTCTGGGTTAAAGTCTTTTAAATTATCTTTGTCACATCCAGACAGTCAGATAGACTTTGGGAAATAAATATGCTTTTCGAACTCATGAACGTCTAAAACACGGAGATTCGTCAATATCTCGAGTTAAAATTATTTGATGATAACTGTACTTTCCTTACACTATGTATACAAGAAAGTGAAAAGGTTTAGATCTTATAAAGTTTTACAGAAGAGTTGCTGCTTGAAAGACTTCTATTCAAATTCCTCGTAACATAATCTAAAGTAAATCACCAAAAAATGATGCGTGCGGAATATCATCGATCTTAGCAGATCACAAATGGATTTTTTTCAACTGTAGGAATTATGGGGACATCTGTTTTAGTTTAGTTTCACCAAATGGAGAAGGATGCTCTAGTCGTTTTATATTCAAATCAAGAGTAACTTCTAATGACGCTCAAAAGTGAAGGCTTTTTTTTATATCTAAAATGCACCATTGGCCTTGAGAATGAATGAATCAATTTACAGGAGTAGAGCCCAAGTGAGGTTTATTGAATTAAAGTTAATCTAATCGAGGAACGAGATTAAGAAAAAGGTTTATTTGCTCTATTTTCTGATAGTATCTTTAACTATCCTAATTAAAGTATGCTCATACTGGTATGCGATTGCTAATTGGCTATGATTAGTTAGGTCTTTCTTCAAACGGAATATGAATCAGTTTTCGGCGAAAATCAGTCTACATTAGGTAAGTCAGATTTCTACCATAAGTGATTCCATAAGCTCCAGGATTTCTCAACTATAAAACAATTTATTTTTTATCACGAGTCCTGAATTAATGGATTTGGATTAATATGTCTGAAAAAGTGAGATTGATATTACTAAAATCACTGCACCATATGTGGGTTTTGTGACAGGAGTATACTAACCTCTATTCATTACTGCCAATGCAATGAAAAACAAACTAGTTAATTACAGCTGTGTTACACTTTCGTATCTTCGAGTAAGCAAAATTCTGACAAGCAATTTGACGTATTGAAGGTGATATATGCTTGTATGGCAGAGAAAAATTGCATGGAAATTAGTTACAATACTTAAAATGACAATAATTAATCGCCAAGAGTAAAATAATAATTGACGTATAAAAATAAATTTTTATAATGAACTATTTATGTTATATAACAAATATAAAACACTTATTAAAAATTTTAAGTTGATAAAATTCGAAATATTAGAACTATAACTGCCATGATTTCATAACGGAAAAAAATATCCCTTTAAAACATCGAAAATGTAATAAAGAAATTATTCCATTATTCTACGGCATTTCTGATTGGAAATATACCTGAAATTTTCTCGCGTTTTCCAAATTAAAGATATATTTCCTCTTTCCTCAATTTTAAAACTGTTGCCACCAGAAGGATCCAGATTTTTATTTTCAGAGTTACGCAGGAGAGTTTTGTGCTACGCAAAATAAGAGAGAAAAATTATAAACATTTCGGACCTCTTTTTTCGAAAGATTGAAACAAAATTAGAACTTTAGAAAAGAGATCATAGTTCAAATTTCGTTTATCTGTCCTTTTATTTTTCAGCTTTTAAATTTACAAGTACAGATCAAGAACTGAGGAAAATATGTCAACAATTTGATAGATTTGAATCAAGATTTAATGCAAAATTATAATTTAGGTTTTATGAGCTAAATGTATAAATATGCATTTTTAAAATATGTATTTATACGAGAGGTGATCCCAAAAAGTTTACAAGCTGCATTATTTGGAAATTAGAAAGTGTGTATGGGAATACTGTTGCCCAGAGTGGAGACAGATAGCTCTAGTTGTCTTAGATCGGTCGTCCGAGCAGATAATGTTAGTACTGAGACCTGAAACAGGGAGAGTAATGGTAAGGTCTCGCTCAGTGGTGCGAGCCATGATTCGATTTCTATCGGCAAGAATTTGTCCTCATCGGATCTTCACAGACAAATCGTTGAAGTGTATGGTGGTGTGAAGCAATGAGTTGGAAACAGGTGGCAAAGTGATGCCGTTCTTTTGCAACTGGCAGAGAGATTTCTGGAAATGTATAGGTGGGAGGTCTTGCTGCCTTTCGATTTGGCTCCCAGCGAATTTCCTTTTTCCGGTATTGATGTAACACTTATCCGAAACAAGGTTCATATTAGATGATGATGTTCAAAAAGGCGCCGAAAATTGGCTCAAAAACCACGAACCTGATTATTATCAGGACGGGTAAAACAAATTAGTCCAGCGATGTGATAAATGTTTCAACAGGTTTGGTGATTATGTTGAGAAGTGAACGCTACATGTGTTTCTTAATTACCATTTGTTTCCTGAGCCTATTGTTAATAAAGCGTTTTCTTTTGCCTTATAAACTTTTATTTGAATCATCCCTCATACATTTAACTCTTAACATTTTGTTATTATCATACTCAATTGCACTAGGATAGAAAAACTTACAAAATATAGTTTTTCTTCAAAATTTAATAGAGCCTTCTAAGTTTCATGTTAAATGATCAGAGCAGATTTGATCCATCCGGCTGAAAGCATTTTAAAGTTATCTTGGTCACAACCAGGAAATAATAAAAAAAAAGTTTTTCGGACCAATGTTGGTATGAAATTCGGCAATTCGCCAAAATATATGGATCAAATTTTTGACGATTATAATACTTTGTGCACGAAAAAATATGAAAAGATGATGAGATGATATTAATAAAGAAATCAGTTCTTTAACAACAATAGATTTATAGTACTTAATTTTATGCTTTAAGGGGATGCGTGAAGCATAAAGTCTCGGATTTTATTGTATCAGAGTTTTCGGCTTATATATTATTTATTTTTAGAACAGGATAAGCTTCTTAGCTTCTAATCAGTTCATTAAGAGACGCCCCCTCAAAGATTCATCCAGCAGTATAAAATCAATACTTCGTCGCGTCGATGCCAGACATAAAGGAGAAATAGTCATCAATATTTTAACCAAAAATTGATTCGATTATAAGATTTAACCGCATATACAAAATTTTGACAAAAGAATTGGATATTACAAATAAAAAAAATATAAATTAATAATAATATTTAATAAAAAATTTTACTTGAAACAATTTACAATTCATTCTTTTAACAAAAAGAATTATATTATTGCTTTTAATAAAAAGAATCTTAATTAGTGTCTTCATATTCTTAGAAGTAGTGAAATGTTAAAAGGCTTTTTAGTGGAATTAAATAACATTTGATAGCTGCTGAATGAGGGATTTTTAATATAAAAAACATACCTATTTTTTACTTTTTTTAAATCACGGCGAATTAATTTATAGAAAAAGTTCGAAGATGGTAGAGTTTCTTTTAATAAGAATTCTTGATGATTAACCTCTTTTATGGGGTTCAACTCCAATATCATTTTCGGATTACTTTGAAACATAAAACTAATCTACTGTACTCAATTGGTTATGAGTTCGAACCCGAGAGGCGAAGGCTGTTAGTGTATGGAGGTGGTTGGCGCACTTACAAATTTATCGTGGCCACAAAGCCCTCCGTGTCGAGAGTAATACTACTGGGGGTACTGGATCAGAGGTGACCGTTCTCTGGTACAGGTCTAAATTACTATCTATGGATGAATGAATGAAGTCCGGCCAGTAAAAAAGATTGTGATGCGTGAGTACCTAAGTCGGCCCAAAGATGGCGCTACTGGGAAACCAGAGACGTAAAAATTTCGACTTAAAATCGCTGACTTTGTCTGCGCGCTTGTCAATGACAAGAGCCATTAGAAACAACAAGAACAACTAACATCCACATTCGACATTTCAGAGATATCACGGTCGTTACAGCAGCTTACTTGCTATGTAATTTTGAAGGTTGGAAGGAACATAATTTCCCCCAGAATATAATTACATAAGTTCCTTAAAATAGTTGTCAATAATTCTCGATAATTAACACAATTACAAAACGAAGAGAACCAGACAGATAAAATTCGGAACACAGATTTAATATTTATAGTGTTTACACTTATCAAGTTTTAATTGAAATCCAGCAAGGAATTCCCTATTTATCTATTTGTATTTTTAAAAAAATGCAAAACATCTAATGATAATTATTGGATTAACAACTACGTAATTGCAGATTTTAAATAAGAATGAAAATTCAAAATGTTTGCTTAAAAATTCAATTAGGTATTATCCTTTTATTACTATCCTAAGGTACTATCCTTATAGTAGTTTCCTATCTTATCCTATTAGGTATTTAAGTACAATCCTTATTTATTCAATTAGGTGCTATCCTTATTTATTTAATTTGATACTATCCTTATTTATTCAATTAGGTACTATCCTAATTTATTCAATTAGGTACTATCCTTTTTTGTTGATGGCCTTTTACCATCGTTCAGGCAGTGTCATAATTTCATGGTCGCCAAATTTCCGATCTTTACTATCAAAAAACTGAATTAAGTATGTTTTGACACCATTAGCGTCATTAGAAATTTTACCGTTTAAAGGGTTCTGTATGGAATGAAATAAATATAATTTGAAGGCGAAAATTCAGGGCTATATGGAAGATGTGACAACACATCCCATTCCAGATTCAATAATTGTTGGCGAGAGCCAAAAATGTGTGTGACTTTACATTATCACAGTGGAAAACAAAACCATTATGATTTGAAACTTCTAGACGTTTTGCTTGAATTGCATTGCTCAGTTGGGCGAGTTGTTGAATGTACACGTTTGAATTGATCTTTTGGTTGTTAAGTAAAAAATCGAAGTGCAGGATTTCTTCATAATTCCACCAGACTGATTGCATAATCTGTTTTGGTCAATCTCTCTTTTGATGTCATCTGGGCTGGTTTATCTTGCATCACCCATGATCTCTTCCGAGTAATGTTGTTGCTAGCTATCTGCTTTCCGTCGCCAGTAATCAGTCTTTTGAGAAATGGATCAATTTCTTTGCTTTACAGATGCGAATATCATATGCTAATGCCTTGCACCAAAATAATTTTCTTAAGCTGGAGAGGGATCCATAGATCGAGTTTCTTGACATGGCCAAGCTGTTTTTCAATGCATGTTTGTGATACATCGAGCTTCTCTGCAATATTACATGTGCTATGACGATCTGAATCAATAATGGCCTTGATATAAGTCTCATAGGCTTCAATTGGATGGCCAGATCATTGAGAATATTTTCAATGAAAAATCCCCAAAACGAATTTGCCAAAAGAATTTTGACTCAATTTTTCTTTCAAAGTCTCATTTCCATAGTAGGTTCCTAACTTCTTGTATGCTTGCGATGTGTTCGTGCCTTTTCGGAACTAATACCATAAAATGTATCCGAAGAGCTAATCCAGTTCTTCCGTTTTCTAAACTGGGGTAAAACCGAAGAGCTAATAAATAAAAGTTCTAACAAAAAGAAATATACACATATGTTAGGTACTTTAAACACGTTATTGAAACAAAAGAAAGTATAAAATCCATCTGTCAACAAAATCCGCAATCATTTAGTAGCCAACGCAATAAAAAACAGTAATTAATCTATATTAAATCTGGTATGGGATTTTGAAATTACATGTCCAATTTTGAATAAAATTTTTTGTATCAATTGGCAAAGAAAAACACGTCTAAAACACAAATTTGGTTTTTGAATACTATTAATATCATGCCAGAGATTAAATACCAAAAATTAAGCGAAGGATAGCTCGAAAAATTTAGTCAAAGTGTTAAATTTAATTCAAAGGTTAATATTTCGAAAGATGTATATGCCAATGCCATGTCAGGCGTTCTCATAAATGGCACTTTTATGAGAAAGTGCACGAGAAAGTCCGGCTAGTTTAAAAATGAAACTAGCGGACTTTTTTTCCAATAATTCAAAAATGAAATTATCCTTTAAACATTATAACTTGTTCATAAAAATATTGTTGATGGGGTTGTTTTTTTTTGCAGTCGGCTATATCCTTCGATTTAAGGTTGGGTATCTTGCACATGATTGGCTGTTCTGGTCATACGATTCACTGACATTTACCCATTGCAATGGAAAGATTGTTTCGAACCTATTTTCGATTAATTTTAAATATGATTGTTTTTTTAATTGAAAATATTTTGAATGTACTTTCGATTATTAAAAGACATGGCATAAATGTGAATGCGTGTGATTAATTTTAAATCAAAAACGATCTGGTAGGCTATATCTTTCGACTACAGGTTGAGTATCTTAAACGTGATAGGCTGTTTTAAATTGGAAGCTTTCTCTTTTGTCATCATGGTTTGGATTTTCCATCGATTCAAACCCTTTTTCGATAAAAAATGAAAAGGAATTTCTTTCGTTCACTTCTACATTATACAGTAGAATTAAAAACTATATTCAAATTCATCTAATTCTGATATGATGGTGAATGGGCGATATACTATAACTCTGACTACGCTGACATTGCCTCACAATTTTACACAATGTGGATGTCAAAATATTTAGCAAATGTAACTCTTTTCTGCGGTGCTACATAATTGGGAAAAGAAAATTAAATAACACGAATTGGTGAAATAATTGACCTTTTTAAAATATATGGTTGAAATTTTGATATACATCTTGAATTGAATAAAAATCATATGCCAGATTTTATCCATCTAATCTATAGAATTCTTGTGTTGTCTTGTTTTTTATAAAGAGAGAGGGTGATACACAGGTAAGATTCCAACAACGGATTTTCAAGCTTTAAGAAATGTAAACATCGAACTAATTTAAAACCAAATTTTCAAATGATACCAATCGAGTTCAAGATATGAAACTTGAATTTATTAATTCAAAACCGAACTTCTAAATGATACCAATGTTTTCCCTTTTTATGCCTTTTGCTTCGTATAAAAATTCTAAATAAATAATAAAATACTAAATTAATACAATCTATTGTATTGTGACATTTTCTTCAAATCCGTACTTCTTACATAATTGTTTACATTTCAAGAAATGTTTTAATTAACTAAATAAGTTATACTTTTTTTTAAATACAAAATAAATAACAAAAAAAATTAAAATATCTTCGTTTTTCTAAATGCAAACAGATTCGTAAAATAACAAAGAATTAAGAGTTACGTAAATTTTCTGATTCATAAAAATAGAATAAGCTTCAGAAAAGAAATCACCTGCCTTCTGTATTTTTATAGTTCCTGCTCTAGTTATTCTCGCGTGCTTTATCAATTTTCAGCGGGAGATTTATATTTC
Source organism: Argiope trifasciata (assembly GCA_026543055.1). Lineage (NCBI taxonomy): Eukaryota > Metazoa > Arthropoda > Arachnida > Araneae > Araneidae > Argiope > Argiope trifasciata. The sequence continues at coordinate 4,869,727 of JAPMOQ010001578.1, read as the reverse complement.
GTTGAATATTTTGTCGTTTTATATTTCCGAATTAGCACGCACAAATCATGACAGCCTATTTTTCTTTTTAAATGGACTAGAAACCAATGAGTTATCGTGCATAAGGTTAAAAACGCATTTAAAAAATAAAATGAGAAAATGATAATTGCCAAGAAAAAAATATAATTAGATGACTAGCATATAAAAGCATTACTCGCGATAAAATTATATAAATAAAGAAAAATTAACCGTCTAATTAACTGTCACAAAATTTTCTTTAACAACCTGTTTTTACTTCTGTATTTGTGAGCAAAATATGACACACAACATAGCAAATATCTATAGCCCAGGTTAATATTTTCAAGTCTCAAATTTATTAATAATGGCTACACGTTATAAAAGAACCTGAGGAAGTAAAAAAAAAATATTTATTATTGATAATCGACAGAATTTCAGCACAAAATATTTCCAATTTGTGATTTTCATAAGTTTCATTCGACGACCAGCTGGGTCATTATGGATATCAATTATGTTCAATGTATTGATTTAATTTCCATTAAATCTCTTAGGAATAACTTCACCTTCACAAATCCATCATAAATATTAGATATTAAAGCCGTGTGATTTTAATAGTCTTATAAATATTTTACTCATTGAGCTCCTAAAACTTTTAAATGGAAATCGGTCTTACGACATCATAGCTCTATTGAAAATGTGAATAAACCCAATTGAATTCTGGTTTTTGTTCATCTTGTAAACTATACAGATACTGAATAGCATATTTCTTTCGATTTCAACAATGGAGGAAAGTCATGCGAATAAATATTTAATGAAACAATGAAAGCATTTGAATTTCAGGACAACAATGTATTTGATTGTTTTAAATTAAACAAAAAAATATATATGAAAAAATTGCCAAAATTCAGGAAAATTTTCACAAATATTACTTTTGTATCAATGAAATTGATATTATTTTTAATTTTAATATAGTGCAAAATTTATTCAAGTGCAGTTATCTTTTAGGAATTCATCAAATTAAAACAAAAAACAATAGCTACAATATGTGCTAACCCACACTCTAAGGTGAAATATGTGCCAAGATTGGTAGCGATAGATTAAACGGTTTTATCTGCAGAGTGCCAACATGAATAGACACACACACACACACTATTTGTAGAAGACATTAAAAAGTTATCTGTTTCACCAAAAGATTTTTAAAATTCTTACCTTATTGAAAAATTGAAGTTGTTCAAAAAGATTTTTTTAAATGTAGGAAGCTATGTTATCGCCTAAGTTATTTATGGTTTTTAAAAAGAATACAAATTTAATTAAATATTATGAGTGACCTTTAAAATATGCGATTATAGTTTGAATATGATGAGCATTTTGAAAAGTGAATATAAATATCCTTCGACCGAGAAAAATTGGTGTCAAATTTGTGAATCAATTGTTAAATTTGAAGAAAATAACTTTCACCTTAATGAAAAAAATTTCAATATTAACAATTTAAAAAGTTAAAAGAAATATTAATTAAATACTTTTCTTTTCCGTGTTTTGTGCATTTTAAATTCAATTTAAGAAACACACTTTGACAACCATGTTATTCACCTAATGCAATGGAAATATAGTTTTTTATTAGTAAATTTTTAACTCTTTAATTAATTATCATATCTTCACTAAAACTTTCAATTTGTTTTATAGAACTTGAATTTATATAATTTTAATAATTTTAAGTGTTTCAATTTTATTGATATATTATGCGTTATTAATTTCTGTTTTGTTTATATTACATTTCGTTTGTATTAATTTCGAAATGTGAAAGTTAGTAGATAAAGTGAGTGATAATAGTAATCCAATTTTTTTATTGAATAACTATTTTTATACAAAAAAATGATACAATTTTTTTAAAAAATCATTATTAAATTTCTATAGTTTTTAACAATGAGACAATATAGTTTAGCTTAATTATATTAATGATATGGTTTTAAAAAATAATATGAATATTTTAGGGATGGATTTCGCAATTCTGAACCATTGTCAGATTACAAAGACAGCATATGAGCCGGCAATCTCTCTTCCAGACTTTCGCACCAGACCAATAGGAAAAAACTTGGTCTCCATGAATTTAACTTGCATCAGAAATGCTTACACAATGTTGGAATCGAGTTTTGTATTTTGAATTCTGCCCCAGCACATTTTGGAAATAAAAGATTTACATTGGAAAGAGAACAATTGAAAGAGAATTAAAAAAAGAGAAAAATTTAAAGAGAAGTAAAATTCAATGAGTAAGAATAAAATATACCATAAATCTGTTTGCAATAAAAATTTCATAACAAAACTGATTAGAAAAAAAAATCAATTATTTTATATTTTATAATAAATTCCTTTTCTGTTAATATAGAATATTAAAATCCTTTATGAAAAGGTATTATTATAACCAGAGGCTGCAGTTTCATGATGACATTAACTATAACAAGTAAAATAAAAAAAAATCAATTCAATTACTTCTTAGGTCAACACAAAAAATCTCAGAGCTTGGCGATAAACTTGGCGATTTAGCGACGAATTCGGTGTCCGAGTAGAAATTACTAGAAAAATTTAATTAATGAATTTATCTTTGAAAAAAAACCATATTAACATCGAGTGCCATTCACTACAAGTTTAAAAAAAGTGCATTTGAATTTGAGTGGATGGATAAAAAGTATTTTATCAACTACTGAAAATTTTAACAAGATATATAAAAATAAATATAGGGAGAGTGTGAACTAATAGTAGGAAGTGGATGAATAAATGCAACAGCTTAAGTTTTGATTCTTATTTGAATTTTTTTTAGTATTGCATTACAATCCACTTATAAGATAGCGATGTATTTATTATGGGATCATTCTTTTCTCACGATAAATATGTCATGCCTATTGATTCCATAGAACACTAAAGATCACTAATTTAGAGAAATAAACAATGGAGTAGAGTTTATAAGTTCTGCTGATTTAGGAAGAATAATCTTTTTGGTCATAATTTTTTCATCCTTCATTGATTAAATATTTCATTATTCCTTGCAATAAGTTTTCCTTATTGGTGACGTAGAATCTGCATTTAGAAAAATACTTAAATCCTTCACAAACATGAAAAAGAAAAAAAAAGAAATTGAATTTCATGTTTTAATTTATTACTCTAAAGCATACGTTGATTGATCTATGCCAGTTCCAATTCCGATTGACAAAAATATAAATAAAAGTTACAAGGAAAACTGCTATGTGCAAATATTTTGGTGAATTAGACAAGGGTTGTGAACTTAGAAAGTAGAACTGTCTCCACTTCCTCCAAAGAACTTTGCACAAGGCTATACCTGACTTAATGACTTCCTCCCATTAATAGAGGCAGTAATTATTTTCATCTGTCAAAATGTCCTTCAAGAATGAGCTGATAATGCTCCGTTTTTGTTTAGATAAATCAAGATCATCATTGTTTCATTCTACTCTATTATCTACATCTACAAAAGAGACTTGCGCAATTTGTTTTCGAGTAAACTATGATTATTGCATAATGAAATTTCTTAATTACTAACCCTCTTCGATAATTAATCTTTTTCTACCAAAATATTCGTTTTGCGTGATGATAATCTATTAGAATGTTTGTTGCGACAAAAATTATAATAATTTTATTTAAAATTGATTCAAGTGTAATCTAATAATTATAAATCTGATTTTGTAAGTAGTTGTAAATTTAGATTGGCAGTAGTGATACTTTTGGAACTTTTGAATTTGTTGTTTTAAAAAAAAATCAAGATCAGAAGGTTGCGTGTTCAAATCCCGCCCGGGTAAATAATATTATCAAATTCATATCAACTTATTTACATTCAAATTCTAACATCGTTTTTTAAACAACAAACTCAAAAACTCTAAAAATATCAATGTAGCCATTTTGAATTTACAACTATTCAAAAATAAAATTTATGATTATTAAATTACACGTTCAGTTTCTTTTAAATGAAATATTTATAATTTTTGTCGCAACGCACTTAACAGCGTTGGATCAGGCAAATATAAATACACAGTTAAATTTGATATAATATTTATAAATTGAATTTTTTAAATTAAAAAATTTTTTAAATTAAATTAAATTCAATCACTTATGACAAATAAATCTAAGAAATTAACGGGCTAAGAAGTATTTAAAATATAAAGGTTTTCCCAAAATTAATACAAAATTTGAATTTCCCTCCATTTGTGCAGTAAAATACTGGCAATCCTATTTAAAAAACCATTTGACAATGGACAGTTTAACTTTAGTAAAAATGGAGCATTACACGATAAAGCAACATGCTACCTCAAGATTTGAATTAAATAAAAAACACAGCTTTTTTCCTTTATATTGTTATACTTTTATTGAATCGTGAAGAACAGAGTTATATATAGATTAACATGTAGGGAAAATGCTGCTGATACATATGCTCTCTTTTGCTGAAATTTTCCTCCACCAATTTTTATAAATGTGGCTGAATTTTGCCGAATTTTCTCCTTCAATGAGAGCGTGTTCCTGGGCTTACTGGCATAGGCCTTTGATTTCAAATAACCACATATAAAGAAATATAAGGGTGTTAAAATACACGATCCGGGGTGGGGAGCAGTTGTCGAATTTTTGAGCTTTGAGCATCAAATGTTCATTATTTTTGAAACATTGTTATTCTATCGTGTAACACTCTCTTTTAATTAACTATGAACTATCAGCTGTCAAATGGTTTTTTATAATGTTGCCAACACTTTACTGCATGATTAGTAGCAAATTCAGATCTTGCCTTAATTTTGGGACACCCTTTACGTAACATACATTACATATGTATATTGCAATATAACAATTTGCTTTCCAGTTGATTTCCAAAAAGTAAAAAAAAAATTATTAAATCCTTAGCAAACGATGATATGTCTGTCATCGTAGACATCGAATTACTGAATTCGTAGTTCCTAATAAGCAATTAACACAAATATTAAATAATTTAAAACACAAAAATCCTTTAGAAACTTTTCGAAATCTCAAGTACTTTTTTTATTAATACAGGAATTAAATGTTACAAAGAGATTTGTCATCTAATTAGAAGTAAAGTAAATTCGTCGATCAAAAATTGAAAAAGATTTCTTTTTCAGATTTTTAATTTAAAAAAAAGCACACGTTTAAAAAATGTAATAAAACTAGAATTTCTTTAAATTATACTTTTTTAATAGGGATAATAGGGAATTATAAATTATATTTAAAATACCACAATAAAAAATTTATTTTAATTAAAGGGAGATTATATTGAAATCAAATAGAAAATACTGGAAAAATAATTTTCAGAGATTTAAAACGATGTAAAAAAACTATTCTGCGGCAACTGCAATTAAAAAAAATTATCGAAAGGCGTTTTTTTTTTAAATTAATTGGAGTTTAGAAATTAATTTAATTATCACATAGAAATTTTAAAAGGGATCGGCGCGTTCTCTTTATTTTCTGATTTAAATGTAATTAAAAAAAATTATAAAGAAAGATGATTTAGTTTTTGTCGACCTACTTCTTTAACTGAAAATTTTAACTTTTTAAAAATGAATATTGCCGGCATTCTGGCATAGGTTAGCACGTCTTCCTCATGATCTGGGCATCCTGGTTCGGGCGTGGTTGTTCTACCCTATGTGTTCTATCTGTGAGGTTTATATATGTTCCCCTTTGTAAAAATTGGCCGTGCAAGCGAATGTGACGCATGAAGTAGCTAATCGTAATTTTGGCCCTGAATGGAGCTACTGAAAAACAAGAGACGCTCAAACGGCTTAAATCGCTGACAGATCTGTCAGAGACCTTGCAAAGTACCATAAATAACAGCACAACAAAAATGAATATTTTGTTTAAAATGTTATATGTAGATTTACTGAGATATATTTCATAAAGAATCAAAATGTAGAATCAATAATATTATTTCATTTATAATCTTTTCTGCGCTGCGTTAATTGGAAAATAGAGAACCAGTAGAAGCACTTAATTTTTTAATTTCATGCATAAAAAAAATTAAACTATCAAATAATTATTGCTGGTAGAGTTTAATAATTTTATTATATATGTAACGTAAATATTCAAAACAATATTTCAAACAGGAAAAGTACCTTAGCATTTTAAAACAGAAGAGAGACAGGAAATCTAAAATAAATTTAAAAAATAGTTTATGATTGCCATTTGCGAATATATTTCATTTGTAATCAAAACTAAAATTCTAAATAACCACCGAACTATTAAAACTAGATCTCTGATATTTTGATGCAATGATTATAACACTAAAATAAATATAAAAAAAACAATAAAATATTGATAGATATTTTGTTTATTTATTTATTTTTTGCTTCTGTATCGTCGGAATAACGGAAAAAATTGGAGTCATTTTCATTCGTTTGCAGCACATCAATGAAATCAGCTGTCTTCGAAATAGGCATTCATCACAAAGACTTATGGTTGTCAAATGGATTGAGTGCAAATCCTTCAATTTTAATTTGGATATGGCGATGTTTATGATCATTATGTTTATGTTTACTCATAATAAAGATGAACAGAAATTTTTAAGGATAATTTAGTTAATCACTATAAGCGGTTAGTTATAAATCAATAAAGACATACATTTTTTACAAAAATACTAAAATAGCTACCGGGAATGGTCAATCCCAAAACTTTCTCGCATACCCTCTAATACACTTGCCATGCCGTTGGGGTACAGTAATTACGAAATATCATCCTTCGGCTTTAAATTTAGCATTTTTACTGAATTTATCATGTCATCCTCAACTCGTTTTTTGGCGATTAATCCCTGGCATGCAAATAATAGTATCCAAAAATTAAATTTGAGTTTTACTTGAGTTTTCTCCAAACAGCTGGAATAAAAATTTGACACAAAACTGCAGTTGCAGTCACAAATTTCCGCCTTAAAATTGACATATTTAAGTCTCTATATTTCTCAGTTATTGCGTTTACATGTTTCTGAAAGTACATATCGAAATCACTTACTGGATTTGGCCCAAAATTCGGCAGGGGTCTAGATGTTCAATCTGCATACCGTATCTCATCTACCTAGCTTTCTGTGTTTTATAGTTATCGTTTCAACTTATATTCCAACAGCCGGACAGGTGGACTTTCTCTTAACAGATTGTTTTTCAAAATTTAATAGAAATCTGAAATTTTAGTTTAAAGACCACATAACAAATTTCATTCGTCAAGCTCAAATTGTTTTTGAGTTATCTTTGTCACATACTGACAGATGAATATTTTCCAAAAAAATGTATTTTACGATAAAAAAAAATACGACAGTTTTTATTCGACGAAAATCTCGATTTTAAATTAATTGACGAGTTCTATATTTTCTCTAGATAGCGTCTGCGAGAAAGTAAAAACGAGAAAATTTCACTAAAAATATATCAGCAACGTGTGCGTTAAAATATGTGTTGAGATATCAACCAATTTACTTTAAGAGGAGTCTGATGATGTGCAACTGCCTCAGGCTTCAAATTACTTTAGTCTGCCATCGATCCGTATCGATCACCTATCTAACTGAATTTCTTAATTAATCCTTAAAACTTTCCCCTCTGTATGTTTGCTCATAACATTTGAACTATCGTGACCTAATTACAAACTTAAGCTCGAAAACTATTTTAAACAATGTAATTTGTTCAAGTAGGAAAGAAATTAAAGTTTATTGCTTGGTTTGAATATGGTGAAAAAGTAGATTTTAAGAAGCTTCTGAAAATCAAATTCACATCTCCAGAAATCAAGTAACTTATTAGATTTTTCAATGAGACAATTTCCAGTTATATTGATAGTAATATTACCAATAAATCGTATGGTCAATTTTTCAACATCATAAGGAGTCAGTTTGAGAAAAATTTGTTTTCCCTGTAATATTTGGTACAACATTTTTTGTAGATTCCCAAGACAAAATATGTCTCATTTATGAGAAACTAGAAGTACCTGCACATCGTTGCCTGTGGTATAATATCCAAGAGGAGTTTTTTTCTTTAATTTATCTCGTTTCTACTCGATATAACATGATTATACCGCGTAACATTGCACAAACATAAAATACTTAGAAATCATAAAATATAATTACAAAGCCATTTTTATAGCGCATATGCAGAAATATATTTAAGCTTTGATACGCAGTTGTCTGGCGCCTTGGGAGGCTGGCAATTTTTCGGCGCCACTTTTGCTGCCGTTCACGTCACATTCTGCTATTTCCCTAAAAGTTGGCGATAAATGATTTTTTGGCGAAAATCAAAGATGTTTCAAAATATTTAGATTTAAAAAGGTAAAAAAATGATAGGTTCATTGACAAAACAATACACTAAAAATATGTTGTTGTTACTAATCTCGGAATTATCTAACTGGGCTAGACAACCCTCATGAATACGAAAATATCTAATAAGTCCAAAAACAGTTGTTGGTCCCGAGGACTCGTCTTTATTAAGACCCAAACAATCCAAAGTATGGGCAGACGAAGCCATGTATACAGAACACCAATGGCACACGTATATTTCTTAACCCAGTCGAAAAGTGACTGTTCTAGTATGACCACTCAAGAAGCACGAGAAAGCAATTTGGTGGAATCTGGGTCTAAGCTGGAAGAACTCACCCGGATTTTTTTTTCAAAATACCATGATGGGTTTGGAGGATTTTCGACAGCTAGTTCAATTCTATTTTTGCCAGGGAAGAAATCTCGCTAAAGGTTAGCTTCCCACAATGACTCACCCCCACCTCAGCAGAGGACCTTTCCAAGCAATCGGCTCGACCCCAGCATGTGAGATGATCCTTTGAAAATACGTGGTATGGTCTAGTAAAAATCCGTCAAGTAGATTTAAAATGTCTAGGCTAGTCTGGTGTCCAATAACATTTGAATTGAAGTGCAACTGTCAATCAAGATGGAAATGCTCCTCCACCTGAACTGCATACTGCAAGCTCCTTCTGATAGCAATAAGCTCTGATCCAAACTCTGAACAAAAATGAGGGTTTTTGATTTGAACTTGAAAGCGGCAGTAGGCGTAGGAATATAAATTCTACTACCGGAAATTTTCCCTTGGCCTCTGCTACCATCAGTTTAAATGTTTAACGAAGATCAAATGATACTATGGATATTGAAAATAAAGAATAGAAAAACTGTTTTTAAATTTAAAAAATAGAAATGACTCATTGTACTCATTGTTCCATACTTGTTTATCAACTCTGCATAAGTTGATATGAAAATGAAATTAGCTTGCTTCGTAATACTTCTTTGTAAATTGCAATGGCTGTTTTTCCCTCTGGTACCAAAGCAAAAGTTTTTTTGTTTGTTTGTTTGTTTTGGATTGAACTCCAGAAAGTGCCACAAAAGTTGTCCATGAGAAAACATTCTTCGCTTGAGTCAATTCCAGCAGTGTGAAACATTTGTCTTTGGGCTTTATTAGGAAAAGAATTAAAATCGCAATTTTAAAACACCTTTTTTTATATTGATATTATTTCAATATATGTTAAATATTATGCTTAAAACTTCCACAATAAATGCACTGCAAAACGGTACAAATATCTTCAATATCAGTTAATTTTTTGGCAATTTTAATTTTTTGAATCGGTGTTTAAAATTAAACGTAAACAAAGAAATGTATCGCATATACATACCACAGCTCTTGCTATTTGAGATTTTCGCACATGCAAAACTCAGATACTGCTAACTAAAATCGCAGTCATAAAACTTTTTTTTATTTTGATTTGGCTTTAATATACTAAAACCTTCCCCAATAAATACCCTAACAAATGGTATAAATATCTCTTATATCAGTTAACTATTTCTCAAGTTTTTCCAGTTCAAACATATAGACGCTTTCAGGAAACTTCATTTTATACTATGTATAAATTATCTCGAAAATTTATCCATTCTGAGGTATTTGACCTTTAAAATAATAAATGTTCAAAATGTGTGCAAGAGTTATTTTAAATATTTTATGCATAGATAGCTAATGTAGAATCGTTCAAATATGTTAAAAACTTGCAACTGTCAATCTCAGAGAGAAAGATCATTATAAATAATCGATTCATTCACTTTTAAATATACTATATCTTTCACTTTAATGCCTTATTATTGCGCAATCAGCAATTATAGATTTTTACAGACTATTCTCTATTTTGAATCCTCATAAAAATCGTTTAATTGTAGATAAGTTTAAAGATGGTGATTTCGATGTTTGTTTTTGTTGTTTAAAGATGTTTTTCAAAGTAAAGCCGCAATTTTTTTGAGATGGAATCAAATTATTTTTATAATTATTAAAAATAGATTTGTGAAAACGAAATATTAGCAGACGAAAAAGAAATATTTTATATTGGAGTTTTCAAAAAAAAAATGCCAGCAAAAAAATTCATATGATAAAAATCATCTAAGAAAAGAAAAAAAAAACATTTTATAATTTATCTAATTAATCTTTTTTAAATATAAATACATAAACAAGTTATTAATATTATGAGAATCGAATTATGTTTTGTCTTAATGGCAACAAAATAACGTGTGATAAAAAAAACTTAGAAAAATTGATTTGACTCCCATTAAGCGTTTGATTATAAAGGAATTTTATGATAGAGCAGTTTTGAAATATTTTTCGAAGATCTTATAGCTGTGTGTGAGACAAAGAAATCTGTTCAACAATCGTTTCATATTTTGAAAACTACTATTTTGTTTCTATTTTGGAATAATCCCCTAAAATTGTAAAAATGATTTTGCAAAGTAAGTGAAAATGCCTTTGTCTATTGTGTTTTAAATTTCTTTGAATAACATAATATTTTTCTCAATCATAATATATCACAGTAATATTGCTTGTAAGGATTTAGAAAATTTTAGCTTTAATTCAAATTAATTATTTTTTTGTAATTAAAGATAATATCCATCAAAAAATCGATTGTTTTAGTGACTCTCCATTAGATGCTGTAATTCTGACAATTTTTATGTTCTAAAGTAGATTTGGGTGCCCCTTCGATTGACGACAAATTTCAGTTATGAAGCACTACTTCTGGTTTCCATAAGTAATAGATCTTGGCTTATTTGTCCCTTCCCTTAGCGCCAATCTTGGAGTCAAAAAAATTTCAAAAAACAAAGGGCACTCAATTGTAAACGTTTACCAATTTTTATTCTAAACATAAAAGATTTTATCATTCTTTTAGCCATTCAAGATTTCAGTTTTTGTATGGTTGATGCGATTCCGTCCTTCTTACCAAGAAACCAACCACTAATCTTACTAAAATAACCACTAAGAATCACAAGGTAACTTCAAAAAATGGACATAAAAGCTTTTTCCCCTCCAATGTGACATTTTATTCTAATTTATTTATTTGTATTACGGCTATTTCCATTTGAAATTAAAATCCTACACACCTATTTTGTCAAGCCATATTAGGTTTATCTGATACCAATAAAACACCAAACAATATATTGGCGATTGGGCGATGCACCCCAAGTTTTTGTTAATTGCAGGAAATAAATAGAAGCTCAAAATGTCAGTATTCATTGCGAGGCATTCAAAGTGCTCCACTTTTAGAAAGAAAATACAAAGAATTTAATGCCAAAAATGTTTTGAGATTTAGGTTGAGGGTCTTGGCTTATTTTATTTGTGTATTGATATTACGTTGAATGAAAATACGTTACTAGTCTGAAAAGATCTTTAACCATGTTGCTAAAGTGCTTTAATTGCATTGAATAACCCTATTTTTAATAAGCTTAAATTGTCATGTACTTAATTTAAGATTTACTGGAGCTTACTTACTGAAGCTAAAAGCTGATTTTTTGTGATTAAAAAAAAGTGACTTCCATAAACATCATCAAGATCCTATGAATTCTTTTGAATCCTTTTCTGTTTCGTAAACATTTTTTCAAAACAGAAAATGTCATTTGAGAAAAGACTAAGACTAATGTATAGTTCCTCGCCAAGCTAAGATTAGTTACTAAAGAAAAATATAAATTTCAAGGGCAAAAACTTTGGTGCTTATGTATTAACAACAAATTAACTGCCCAAAATCGCAAGATATTGTATTTGCGCTCAACTAAAATTTAAGTATATTTAAGAATGCGATGGATTTAATAATGAAATACCGAAAATTTCATGGAAAAAACTCTCTAAAATTTCAAAAAGATTCAGTTTTTTTTTTTTTTTTTTTTTTTTTTTGCTTGATTTTCGATTTTTTTACAACTTCTGTTTCGTGATAGTGCCATCTTCTTATTTCTTTCACGCAGTGACATATTTTTTATGTGACGTTCCTAAATTGTTCCTAAACCAATGTCCGTTTCTAGTGTTATATATTCTGCTGCAAAAGTTCTTTATTATGGCGATTATCTCTGGTTTGCTATGGCATGATGGTCTTTTTAAGAGATTTGTTCACTGATATCACGCGACACAAAGTAATAGTAAATCTTGGGAGTAGTTTCTACGAAAATGTTACGATTGTTTTTGAAACAATAAGGCTTTCGTTAGAAAAAAGCTGAATTATAATTCCAGGAAATAATGGATAGTTATTTTGGTGGTTTTCTCAAAAAGATTTTAGAAAAAACAGAAAAATTACTTCATACGCACCACTATTTTTTATCCGCTGAAGTATTAAGATTTAATTTACTCTAATATTTTTTTCTGATATCAGTTAAAGAATGGATTTATCTAATAATTACAATTAGTCAAAATAAAACTCATACATTTTGGTCGACATAAAAAATAGCTTAAACTTTAGGATTGTTTTTTAAGAAAAGCGAAATAGAACTGAATAAAGTTCACTTCACAAACTATTAATTTCAGATAAAAGTTATTGCTATTTTTTAAATGATTATTTAGATATTATGAAAGCACTCTATCAATTTTAAAGTGAAATTCTTACCCAGACTGGTCTTTCAGTAAATAATATAAAAAAAGTTCATGAAAAAGTCAAATTGGAACAAGGTTTGGTCAGTTTGAAAAAAAGTTCAGTGCTTGGATTTCTGATCACATGATGTTAGTCAGGTGATCACTCAGACATGTTTGAGTAAAAAACAATAGATTGTTCATCATTTTAAATTCGATAAATCACTTCATGAAACTGGGTAAACAGCCTAATAGATTCACTCAACAATTCATAATGTTATGAATAAATATATACAGAACTAAAAAATGTAGAAAAAATCCTGGAAAAGCAAATGAATTTTTTAAAATTCTCATGATAAGCATTAGATAATACGCAAAGTTAAATAAAATTCCACGATTGGTTATTCTAAATTAGCTTCCAAAACAAAAAAATTTAAATATTAGTATAAATCCAAAATAATTTTTAAAAAATTTCGTTGTAGGATTGTGAGAAACAAACCTTATATAAGTAAACAAAATAATATGTAAAAATTGTTTTGCAAAAGACTACACTAAAAAAAAGCACTTATCATTTGGAATACCGTACTTTCCGTCCATGAGACAAAATCCAATTTGTTTGAATGGAAGAGCAAAAGTGCAGCGAAACTGTAACAAAGAACTAAATCTAAAAATACACGAAAAACTGTAAAACATGAGGTGATCTGGTGTCAAACAGGCGTTCAAACAGAGCTGAACTATGAAACTTGTAGGAGGAAGATGTGATGGTATGGAAGTGTATGGCTTCAGAAAGTTGTTGATTGTCATTTATAGAATCAAAGATAGCTCGGTATGTTTATATTAGTCTGTTAAGAGATAATTTAAAATCTAGTGTGCGACAATCTAGAAAGTCAAACATTTTTCAATTCTACAAGGACAATAACTCGAAACATTTTGCACTTGGTATCTGCTGGCTAGTGTAGACTGCATTAAACTCATTAAAATCCTTCCGCAATCCCCAGACTTGAACATCATAGAACATTTATGACCTTAGTTAGAAGTTGCTGAAAGAGAACATCATATTTCTGATAAAAATAGCGTTATCAATAGAATGGTACAAAGTCAGTGAAGAATATCGTGAAAATCTCATTTCATTCATGCCAACATGTCTAGAACACGTAATTAGAAATAAAGAATATCCAACTAAGTACTAAAATGAAACATGTCATGTTTCTGAGAATTTTGTTTACCTTGAACTTTTTTTTCTCCATTAATAGCCAAACTAACGGATGCGTTGTTTGGAATTTGAGTAAATTTAGAAATTTATTTTTGTAGAATAAGGATTAAATATTTAATTTGTTACCTAAGTAAAAAAATTTCACATTTTTTTCTTTTCGTATTTAATATCTCAAACTGAGCACATACAAAATATCCCATATTGTTAAAGAGTTACATTGATTTATTGCATGTAATTTCAGATTATCCTCTTTTAAAAATTAATCGTTTCCTAATTACTCTATCTCAAGGGATTGTTTTTTTTATTCGTACTGCTCAACATGCTGCATACACTTTTTCTCTACATGCTGCTTTTTCTGTAAAATTCAGAATTATATAAGTTTAAAACTTCCATGTGGTCTTTTTTAAAAATATTTTTTAAACTTTCTATTGAAATTATGCCCATGTCCAGCCATGATTTTAGCGAAAAAAAATTTAGCGCAATTAAAAGAAATCTTTTTTTTCAGCCATGAAAAGGAAGAATACAAATTTGATTTCCAGTAAATCACGTCTATTCTGTTTCCCATTGTAAATCTATTTATTAAAACTTCTGACAAAATAAAAAAAAGCCTCCAATTCTCTCTTTTTAGCCCGATTTCTCCCATTTTTCGTTTATGCGAAAGCCCATGACTTCTAGATACGTCATCAATTTTCATGTCCTCTTCCGTCATAAATTTTTTCTTCATTGTATATTTCCAAATAGAAAAACATAACAGTCTCTCAATCTTAATTAATCTTTGCCGATTTTACATATTCTTATTTCATCTGAAAGTTCTTGTTATCAACCTACCAACGGTTGTTCTTGTTCATGTTATTAAATGTCACCCTCCCATTTTTGAAGAAATCTCAAAATCATTTCTTCATTGTTCATTTATACTTTACGCAGATGAATAAGTGTTGGTTGGAGTTAACAGAAATCTAAACGTATTAATAAAAAAAGTCTCTATAGCAAATTTCGTATTTATAACAAATTAAAATTTTGGAATTTTATGTTCGCAGACATATTTCCAAAAAATATGTTTTTTTGATCTGTGGGAGGTTTGAAATGCAAGATTCAAAACATCTCTCAATCAATTTTTTTTTTAAATTCACTTGTGATTTTGTAGTATATTTTGTATTCTAAAGATAGCAAATTGTTCTTACAAGCATTCACAAAAACACTCTAACATGAACAAAACATTCTAAAGATAACAAACATCTTGACATTAGGTCAATAATTGTAATCACTTAGAATAAAAACTGGTGTGAAACGTCACTTTTCTGCTATAATAGTTATGGCTAATACAGTGCAAATTCTTTAAGCATAGCGATTTTATACCAAGAAGCATGAAATTATTTCGGCAGCTTAAAGTAAATTTGTTGCATTAAGCATTTCGCATTCACATTTTGGGGAATAATTATACTTGTGTGTACTTCAGTTTAATTATTTAGAGTACCCAAAATAAATAGTTCTAAATAATCGGTGGGATCAACCCAAAGTGAAGCAAATTACAGAGGATTACTCTGCGTATAAACCGTCCGGAATTTGACTCATATTTCAAGTAATGCTTTCCGCTTTTACAGGAAGGATAGAAGTTTTGCACGTCATCATTATTTCATTTGTTAAAAGTAAACAATTAATGATTTTCTAGTTATTTGGGTTTTCGTTTCTGTGTAATGCATTGCATTAGATGTTGAAAAATTAGCTATTTTTAAGTAGTGTTTAGTATACGTATATATAGAGAGAAAACAGTATAATTCTAAGAAAAAATTCTTTGAAATTAGACAATTCTACTTGATTTTATGCAAATCACTAGTGACTTTTAACGACCAGCTGGTTTTACGAGGATACTATGGGCACATTTAATTGCAGTTAAATCATTCAGAAATATTTTCATATCCATGATCACTCCAAATTGTCAAGAATTAAAGTCATGTTATTTTAATTTCTCTTACATCTGATGTCATTCCATATCATAAATATGACATATTGTGTATCAAATTTTATCCCCTAGATCTATATTTTTTGAAGTTATTATGCTCACTTTAATGACTCATCCAATCAAACAGACTTTTCTACGAATGGAATTTGTTCGATATTCGATAAGAAACTGGATAGTTTTTGGTGCAAAAATTACGGTCTAATCGTTATACGTCTAGCTGAAAGTATTTTTGATAAATCTTGTTCCCAGATAATAATAGACAGACATGATTCTAAAAATGTGTTTTTCGGTTTGGAGAAGATTTGGAAAGCTAAAACTCTCTTAAATCTAGAGATCGAATTTTTCTTATGGCTGTTTTTTTTATACGAAAAAAATAATTAATTAAGCTCAAGAGATTTATGTATTCAGAATTTTTTTAAAACATTTTTAAAGCCTAGGATTTTTATTATATGAAACTATGCACAAAAGTAAGCCATTGCCTAACTGTGAATGCGTTCTAAAATATACCAAGAAAGAAGAATTAAGTGCTTTAACTTACTGAAATAAAGTTTTGTTGTGAGTAATACAAGAATGCTATATAATTAAAAAAAAAGATTTTGTTAAAGATCAAGTAATAATCACAAATAGTAATTTTAAAAAAAATTGATTTCTAAACTGAAATTTGAATTATAATCGATATTTTTTTCTCTGTAAGACCTATTTTTATATATATTATTTTTGTATTGTCTAGTGAATCAATGTGATTTTTAATTGACTCATAAGTCATAACAAAAATCCTTTTTTAACACATCTGGAAAAATTGTATGATAATTTTGCGCAGAAAATGTGCCTAATTAATAATAATAATAAGATTAAGATCAATGTATATTATTATTTATCTTAATTCATTAAACAAAATTAAATGAATTAATGTAATCAGATTAATAAATAAAAATTGATTTAGTTAGGAATTTAACGTTTTATCTATAGAAAAAAAGAGCTGGGGAAATTTTGGTCCACAAATGATTGCTTTTAATATTTGCTTTCATTTTAAGTTTTTCTTATGCTATATTTTTTGCTTTCTGTCAAATTATCTTTAAATCTTCATTTTTGCTATTGTTTTATGTTTTTTAAAGGCATTTAACTGTAGAATAAACCTCTTTCTAGATGAAGCAGCAGAAAGTTTTATGGCAATTGTTTTACCGTTGCCTCTTAGCTGTAGACGTGCTCCTTGGCTTTGTCACGATGAGATATGATGTAGTATGAAAACCCATCTTTCTTTTCATTTTTATTTTCATAACGTACTTTGGAGTCCGGCCAAACGTTCGCCGTTCCCGGACTGAATCCCCCTCGGTTATTTTTAAAGTAACTGACGGTGGCGCTGGTTTCCAATGTCTCACCCACCATAAGCTGGGTTTTATTGATTTGTCTGAAACGTCCTTTTGCTCAGTGGTGTATTTCCCGATCCTGGACACTATGGCTGCTGAATCTGTGCGTCCTGGTGTGTCCGGCAGCGAATGGAACGGAATTTAGAACGGAGGGAATTGTAAAGATTATGTCCGAACGCTTCGTTTCATTTAATTTATAGTACCATTTTGTGTTCATACAATAGCCTAAGTATACCATAAGTAATTTATTATAGCTTCTCTTGAAAAAGTAAATATTTTAGAAAGTCAAAATGCCGATATTTCAGCGCCAGATGATTACGCTTCCGCTCGTCGCCTTCCAGTTTCCCAAAATCCTTTGCGCGCAAGGTCGACGGTTGAGTAAATGGCTAACACGAGGAAACTCACTAATTCGAAAGGAAAACACCGCGGTGATCGGTAGCACCTGTTCTAGCGTGATGGGGATTAATAATCAGAAGATGTACTGTGATAGAAGAGAATCTACGAAACGCAACAAATCCACTATGACGGGAGTGAATTTAATTAGTAATTCGAAACAATATAAGGTAAGATTATTTTTTATATTTAAATATTTGAAATTAACAATTTAAATTCGCTGAATTAAAATTATCGCTTGGTAATTGTTGTTGGTCCAAACAAAAAAAGATCATTATATTCTTTATATTATTAAAAAAATGTTCTTTTTTATTTTAAAGATTTTTATGTGATCTCTGAATTAATTGCAAATATATAATATTTAAAAACAATTAGCAAATTTTCAAAATATTTCATTTGGAAATAACGAACATTCATATAAATATATATGACAGAAGTTTTTTTGAAGAAAAACATTGAAGTTTTTTTTATATCTTATCAAGTCAAATTTCGAATTAATACTGTGTTTCTGATCATAATATAAAGTTTGTATTTAAAACTGAACGTTCATTCAAATTCCATAAGTTTTTTAATATATTTTTTGAATGTATGCATTTAAAATGTTATTATTTATGTATAGTTTAATATATAGTTATACGATGCAAAGAAAAATTTAGATTAAAAAAATCAAATATTATATTATAGTCGCTTGCAAAATATATATATATATATTATAAAATCGTAAAAAAGAGAGGAAAAATTAAGTATAAATTTGTAATAAAAATTACTATTTGATCGCAATGATTATTTAATGCTATGTTATATGGATCGATTTATTACTAAGAAAAATTTAGCTTAATAGCAGTATTTGACAGGTATGATGAAAATCAAAATCATTATATTTTTTCTCGTTGAAGAGATTTATGCTAACATCTAAAATGTTAAATGATAAATTTGCTTAGTTTGAAAATTTTTTGAATGATGATGCATGTTTAAAAGTATTTTGCACCTTATGGTAAAATGCATTTCATAGAGCCCGACGATTCCATTTTAATGGTGCATGGGGGAGTTGAAGGTCATATGTCAATTTCCCCTGATGCAGGGACAGAATCGAAGTCCATAGGATTATCAAAATCTAATGTAAATATTATATTCGCTAGGGTCAAACATGTTTTTCCTGATTCGTGATGTTTCATTGCTCAAATTTGATTTTCAATTGCAATTTTGTGAATTAAACAATATTTATTGTCTTTTATGAAATAATGCATTAAACTGTTAGCAGCACAACTTTTACGAAATCGTACTTTATGACTTCTTATAAATGTTGCTTGCAAAAGATGATTAATTCCCTATTTTTAAAAAATTTGCTAATACAAATGATTGCTATTATCTAAATATCGAATGTAGAAAAAACATATCTTATTTTAGTTATTATTTATATTTATACTCCATGCAGATTTTAACGTAACTGATCATATATGCTGCAATAAAACGTTTCCTTTTCAGATTTTTATTACAATTACTTTTGACGTCTATAAAGTTTTACTGAATACTTTACTTTAAAACTACGTTTTCTGGGGACAAAATTATTTTCTAAAATAATATGGCCATCACATGAACATATTATAAACCATATAAACTATAATCCATTCCCCGTATGCTTTTTGTGGCGGAATTATTTTCTGATAATTCATAAAAACTCTAGAACGCAGATTAATTAATTTTCATTTATAATAATTGTTCCATTCATGTCAAATTATAAATTTAAGAATATTTTCGCTTTTTTTGTTTTTTGTTTTCCTGTAAGTAAATAAAACGATAATTCACTTTCAATTGCATTTGTCAGAAACTGGAGGAAACAATACGGCTATCTTTCAAGGAAGTAAGTGACTTAGAAAATAATATGCTTGTAGGTTTCTCAAGCGAAAACAATGAGATTATTCAAAACAAACACATAGATAATGAGAAAAGAAACTAATGATTCGACTTTTCAAAAATGAACGAATATTTCATCCAGAGTTAACAAGTATAAAATTCTAAGTCAATCGTCGCAATGAACAGCTGAAATAATTCAGATGTACTTTTTGAATACCAATGCAAGAAAGACAAATGATCTGTCTTACGTCTTTAAATAATATTATTAGCTTGAATTAGAACTATGGTACATCTTAAGTTTTCAATCTAAAGTTGAAAACTATTTTTTAGGGATGATGCAGAAATATTTTATGGCCAGTTATTAAAAAAAGACCTGTTTTCCTGAAAACTGTGTCTAATACCATTCAAAATATTACCCCCGAGGATTTTAAATTTAATCAATACTAGTTCTAATAGGTTTCATTTCTCAGGATTATTATTTTCCCATACAGATTTTTTTCATTAACCATCACAGCTTTAGTTAGAAAATGCCTAAAAATTAAGTTTATGACGGTAGTTTTCTTTTAATTTGACACATCTATCCAGCTAAATGAAGACCCTGTGTAGAAGAAAAGGATATATTATTAGACTATTTTCATCATATAAAATCATTTTTTATTGTTCCTATGTTCAGTCGATGATCTATTTTTTAAAAAACTAAATGATAAAGTAACGGGAACATTCATATTGACCTTTAACGTATTTTGAGTTGAAGAACTTGGTAGAAGAACAGTAAAATTCATATGAACTGTTTTTTGAACGTGATAAGAAAAAAAATCAGTTATGTAATTTTAAACTTAGCTAAGCTTCAATCAAGAAAATTATACCCTCAAGCATTCAACATGTCTCACTAGCATCCTCAAAAACATTTTTTTTTTATGTGGTCGGCCTTTGTAGTCCGCATGGGGTCTCCTGTTTCCGGTTATTCACTTGCAGATCTCTAAATGGGTTTATAAATGCTTGTGACTTTTTAAAAATATTCGTTATTAGCAGATGTTACTTTGTGAATGCATCACATTTCTTTTTGTGCGGTCGCTAAAACTGTTTAGCTGAAATTCACAAAAACAAATCTTGCGGGGGAAAAAGTAAACCACTTTGAAATAAAGATTTAGTTTTTATTTAAAATGCAATGCTTTTATATTCTTTTTAAACTAATAAAATTATGATCGCAGATGAAAGGGTTCGAGTTGAAAAGGGGGTTTAATTTGAAAGTAATGTAGTAAATGTTATGTTGATTTAGATATTAAAATAAAAACCGTTTTGGAATCTTCCTACCCTAAAAATTTGTTATACAAAGTTTGATAAACGTCTAGAACCGAATAACTGCCTTTTTCTGAAATGTTATTTTCCAAAAAGTGCAATTTACTTTTTCTTATGAAAAATGAAAAGCATTAGGAATTATGATACAAAATTAAATTTTGATTTCTATCAAATTACCAGAGCATACACATTCTCTTAGATATTCGGAATTAAATGTTTTCGATATCCTTACAAAACCATTTTTCTTTAATTTTTAATTCAAATGTATCTGGAAAATAGTTTTAATCCATACTTCCTATGTAAAACATTCTATTGGTCTGATAGACTTACTGAGTACCTTAAACCTGTAACCAACTTTAAATTTGCAATTTAGATTTTTTTAGCATTTATATACAAATTATTTGTAATATGTAACTTGTTATTTTACTAAGAAGATACGATTCGTAGATTTTATGAGGCTTAAAATGATTTTATTGGCGTACTTTAAATGCTTGTTTAATTGCTATCTAATTTCACCAGTAAAGTTTTATCTTCCTAAAGACGAATGCGTACATTCCCGAGAACAAAATAACTGAAAAGTAATCAACAGACACGATTCAGTCTATAAATAATACATCGATGAATTAGAGTGTGACGCTTAGTCATGACGAGTGTTAAAAAAACTCGCATTTGATTCTATATATAGGTAAATATATCAGACATTCACTTAAATTAATCAGTCAAGGCTATTGAATAACAATAACCCATGGATTTTCTTAGTGATTCTCGCATTATATCTTTTTTTAAATCTTAGAACAAGAAACCTTAAATTCTGGTTTCACAGATCGTTACAAAGTAATCCAGAAGAGAATCCTGGAAATTTATTCTTTGTTTTGGGTTTCCGTTATTAATTAAATAGTTTATCAAGTGTTGTAACAAACTTTATCAGAATTAAAAAGAAGTCACTTTAAATAAAATTAATTTTGAATTAATATCTTATCAAAGGTTGCTTTTCATTTTTAGATCATAAATTTTTTTCACATTAAGTTAAAGTCGCGAAATGGAATGCTTGGGGAAGAAAAGTTAAGAGCTCTGACATAAAATGAATTTTGAAAGCTAAATATGATATCCAACGACTATAATAATTGGCATTTTAAAATTTGCTACCATTGCGAAATGCATACGAAACGTCCGCCATTTGGAAAGTAGGCATCGAACCGGAATTGGAAAAGTTACTTCAGAATAACTCATTGTTCTGAAGCTACATGAGTGTTTTTTAGAATAGAGTTCCTAATTACAACAACAATTTTTTTTAATTATAGCCAGTCACCCCATTACCTCAGAATTAAGCCATATAGACAAGGATAGAACTGTGGTTAGAGGACAAGGGTGAAACAGGACTTCCTTTCTAAACTTACACATAGTCCTAGTGATAAGACGTTAGGTGAAGATGGCTTTGCTATAATTCGTAAAGGGCGTATGCTTTTTTATTCCATTGAAATTAGGTCTCAAACCCTCCACTGTGATATTCAGCCTCGTGACCATCGGAATTCAACTTGGTTGTGAGAAATAAACGGATAAATGAATTTCTTATATATTGTATTTATTAAATATATAATTATAATATCATTAATTTAAAAACGCATATTCTATTATACATGAATAATAATAATCTTGTCTTGATATTGTTTTTTTTCCTTTTAATTTTATTTTCTCTATAAAATTCGTAACATTTTTGAAATACCACACAACAAATGAAAAAATTCGGTGTCTGAAAATACGACATTAAAAAAACATCAAAAATAAACCTTTCGTATTCTGCCTCAAGCAATTAGAGTTTTGTTGTTGAGATGCTGGATCATGTGATTGAACACAGCAGAAAAATTGCGTCATGAACAGAACGACACAGCGTCTCGTGCAACCAACCACTTGACGTACGAAAGGAAGCTATTCTTCTTGAACTTCCTGTGCTCACGTTCTTTTTATTTGGATCATCTACTTATTATTCAATGGGAAATTCCTTGTTCCTTCCAGCTTTTTTTTTCTACCTGGAATTAGCATTAGATGACAGTTTTGAACTTGAATTCCAAAAAATCCAATTAAAGGAATTTGTGAAATATTGCACATTGTACATGTTTAATTCTGGTTAAAAGATAACAATTAGAACAGTAATGAGAATGCTTCATTGTATTTCATGATTCATATATATCAAAAAATAAAGTTAAGCAACTTTAACAGTTTTATAGCCCGAATCTAAAGAACTTTGAATCTTATTACATGCTAAACGTCTTTTGCGACCACTTGGTTTGCTGGGATTAATGGTTGGTAAAAATTTCAATTAAATATTTCGTGGAACTTAATCTTCATAGCTTCCTCAGCAAGATATTTTTATACTGTAAATTTTGATAGTCATTAACTCATATTATTTTAGAAACCTTATATAAGCCCTATTCATTTTATTATACATTTTTTATTTCCTGTCTAGATATTTATACATCTAATTATACCAGAGGGAAGTGAGCATTTAAACATTGGCACAGTCTAAAAATTTTTCACCATTACCTGACTCTGAAATTCAACCAAAATTATTAATATAACAAAATTTCAAATAATTTATTAGAAACATACTTTATATTGAAATATATTTAACATGAAAAAATAATTCTTCACATCTTTATCATAAACTATAGCGAATTAATGGTGAAAATAATTGGGCATCGTAGGTAATTTTTTGAATTTTTAAATGAGGTAAATACTTTTCGTTATAATACTTTGGTATATAATCTTAGATAAATATTAAAAACTTTTTCATTTTTAATTAACTACGTAAAAATCTCAAAGTTTTTTTAAGTTCTTTCCAAAGTATAAAATATGACAGGCTTCTTAGGTCAATTTGTCTATCTGTAATGCGCCAAACCATATAACACTCCTCCACGCCACACATATTCATTTTCATTATTAGTAGGGATAATCTAATAGAATGAAACATATAATATTTTAACATAAATCTAGTATTTTCTAATGAAAATATGTGTTGTTAGATATAGAAAAAAAATTTCCAAACATGTTTTTCTTAAAGCGTTTACATTCCGCCTGAATGCTTAAGTGCCCGCTTGTATTTTAAGACTACCAGTAAATTGAGCAGAATAAATAAATATAATAATTATATTCATACTTTTGTGTTTGAGAATACTGAAAAGGCTAGATTTCATAATTTTAGAATTTCTTATCTATGCATACTGATGCTGACTGTGAGAGCCCGAGGACATATCTGGTTAAGCGGCTCCAGAAACACTTGCTTTTACTATGCTAGGGACAAAACATATATTATAAAAGCAGTTACACAAGAAAAAAAATAATATGTGTGTTATTGTAAGATAAGCCACTGCATCCAATAAAAGGTTAATTATATCAAATAAAAATTCCGGTTTTTATCTAGTGCTCTAAGACATCGTTATAGTCAGGAACCTTGATTCGTGCCACTAATGTGAAAATTTTCTTCTTTACTCCAAACAGAGAATACAATGAGTTTCTGTGTGAACAATTGCAAACCCGTTATATTTCCATCCAGTTCAGGGAATAAAAATCAATTGAAAGACTTGTTGGGTGATAAACCACATGAAAACTTATCTTATTTTTTACAAAACATTGGCATTGATAATCTTATTTGAGTTTTTCTGCTCTTTTTAAATTGATTTTAGAATTTTTACTCTTTGAAACATTTTAAAACTCTGGAAAATTTCTTAAAATCATGTGTTTGGCGCAGAATGGCCAAATGTGGCTTTTGAGCCCTAAAACCAAACCAAACCATCCAGTTTACAAGATTCCATAAACTTTAAGCTATTTTTCAAATGTATTATTCAATGCCATATTTTTCTATTCAGCGTAAAAAAAATGTCGGTTATTTCTTGATATGTCATGTAAAAACGAATTGAAACTGGAGAACATTGTGAAATGCTTCTTTAATGTCATCATTGCACATTTTTATTGTTTGTATCACTAGCAATTTATTTTAGTTAATTTGGGATTATTCTTCGATCTGGAGAGAAACTAAGTCATTTGATCGTGGATGTTATTAACTTTTAACCCTGAAGAATGAACAAACCTTGGTTGTTAATGATTCTTACCTGGTTTTATGTGTCTTTCGTAACTCACTATCATCTTTGATCCTTGACATGCATACTGGTCAGCATGGGATTTGGGGTAATCTAGGAAATTTATGTTGGAAATCATTACGCAAATGGATCTTGGAAAATTTTAATTTATCCGATGCTCAATCTTGTTTATTTTATATGTTAAATTGCAGATAATTCTGCAACAGCAAATATACACTGAAAATATATTTTGAAATATTAATGCTTTCATAAAGCAATGCCGAAAAAATATTAATTTAACATTTTGCAAACTTTACTTGTTCATTAGGTAATTGAATGTAAGGTATTTAATAATAAACGAAAAAACTACATACATTAAATTTTCGAAATTGAATTCAAAATTTAAAAGAATAGATTGTTAATTGTACAATTACTTCAATTGCTAATTCTATTGAATATGGGCTAGACGTATGGTAAATTATGATAACTAGAAACACACAAGAAATTATGAGATGAATTGATCCTAAATTAATTAATTTACTTCCTAGCTTGTTCCAATGCCGTATGCTTTCCACAATCTGAACAGAAGTTTTCCAATAAAACGACAATTTATTCTTGGCCTGCTACTAAAAGTGTTGTAGAAAAAACATTTTTATCATTTAATTTTTGAACATTTGTTAGTGAAACAAGGGGAAAATTATCACTGATTGATTAGCCATGCGTGAAGTCTTTTTCGAATCTCACAATTAAGATAATGGTTGACCGAGCATTATCGGGCAAGTCTATTTTTCATGTTACTGATTATTTATATCATTTATGTACCTTCTTTATCTTTAAGAGTATAAATGAGTTTAAGAACCTTGTTTTTGTTGCCTTAAGATAGTTTTTATTCCATTTTTCATGTTTAATTATGGATTTCAACCTGATAAAAACGCCGTAAATTTTAAACAAAATTTTATAATCTAATGCGCTTTTGATTAACACGAAACTTAATTAAACAGAACTGAAGAAATCCCATCATAATACATTATATTGCTGAATTAAATTTGAAATTAAAAAATTATTTTGGCATAATTAACTTTAAAAAAATCGAGCATCTAGTTCGAAAAATTGTAATTTCAGCCTTGCTTGTATCATTCAGAACATTCAATGCATAACGATATTTCTAAGTTTAGCTATGTAAGGAAAAAATATTGATCTTTCCCATCAAAATTCCTGATTATAGTTTGTATAAAATGTTAGCACAGGAAAGTGTCAGAAGAGCTTTATTTGGCTGTTCGTCCATTCGGCTTGAAGCAACAATCTAGAATACTAGTTTCTTTCATTTTATTTATTTTTCGGAACAGTTTTGATATCATGAAATTAATTGACAGTATGCCGACTTAAAATTTTATCAAAACTTTCTCTTATTTTGTAATGTCCTTACCGAATTACAAAGCAATCTCAAAGTAACATGAACTAAGTTTTGAATTTTCATACAGGAATTCGGTGTTTTTTTTTGTTGGTTTTATTTTTTTTATGCTACTTAATTTTAATACTGCTTTCATTTCACATATTTCAGGCAATAAATAGTTTAGATTCGCTTGCTAAGCTTAAAATATAAACTACGCAATATAATTTTTTTCTTTTGCAAATGTCATTCAAACTTGATTCGTACAATTCGACTTTTGATGCTCAAATTGAAACTACCTCCTTCAAAGACAACTATTTGTGTTTATTCAGAATATTAACCAGAATTTTTTTAATTTTGTGACTAAAGGTTACTTAAAAAATAATTGAATACTAGACAGAGCGAACAATTATAATAATCTGTGTAATTTCAAAGACTGGAGGAAATTTTAAAAAGTGGAATACAAAGGTTTTGAGACAAAATAAAAGTTTGGAAGATCTAGCGATATTGTGCAATTACTTACAGTTACAAAAATAAATAAATGAAAGGAAATTCCTGCTCCATC
This sequence comes from Argiope trifasciata, assembly GCA_026543055.1. Classification (NCBI taxonomy): domain Eukaryota; kingdom Metazoa; phylum Arthropoda; class Arachnida; order Araneae; family Araneidae; genus Argiope; species Argiope trifasciata. Next base: position 4,842,786 of record JAPMOQ010001578.1, on the reverse strand, counting down.
CGGAATTGCAGACCTTCAAAGTGGGTTAGTCTCGAAAATAACTAGCAGTGTGATTGAAATTTCCTCCAAAGTCGGGAAAAATCTTGCCAGAAAAGCACAACGAATGATCAGGAAGAAGACGTTAATATTATTTTAATATTTTATCGAAATAAATCTATATCTCAGAAGGAAATGAGCATTTTTGAGGTCGCTTAGAAGCATGTTGTGCCCTGGTTAACATTAGAGATTGATGTGCCTGTTTTTTGACTTTACCTTGTTAAAAAAAGTGCAGAAAATATGATTTCTCACATACAAAAAAATTTCTATATATAAAATCAATATTTTATCAATATCCCTTAGTTCAATTATTTCTGAATCTTATCAATGCCTTTAATAAGACAAAAATTTTCAAAGATTCTCTATGCAAGTTACCAATTTTTTTTTTTTTTTTTTTTTTTTTTTTTTGCAAAATCATTCTTTTTTGTATAATTCATATTAAAAATTACATAATAAATCTCATTCTGATTTATTCTTAAATGTCAGCTGATATTACAAAGTATCTCGAGGCTAAGGTATTTTCATGTCTAATAATTTAATTATAAAAACTACTTTTTTATTAAATATTAAGGTTGCTTCTTTGTCTAAAGCACTTATTAATATAAAATATTTACGTTGTCTAAAATGCTTTTTGATTCATTGCGAATATCAACTGAACTAGACGATTTTGAAAACTCTCTTATAATAGAATTTCCACTTCGATATTAATATTTATTATGCAAGCACTTCAAATTTTGTCTGGATATACTGGTATATAAGAAAGATCATGATTAATATTTTGAAACAATAAAGAATAAATATTTCGTCAGAAAAAATATGAAAATAAACTAATAACTTAATAGTTGTTCGTATAAATAAATAATCGTCTGGTTTTAAACTTTTCTTTTGTGTTTTTCCTGAATTTTGCTTTTGCATTCTGGCTTCATACATATTCTTATTCAAAAATAGAAAATACTGCTTCAAACTTAATTTTCAAAAATTTATTAATGTATGAGAAATTGTATTAGAGTAACACTTGTGTCATTTAAAAACTATTTTTAACTTTAATATTGCATACAAATAGTAAATTAATATTGCATAGTACTTCAGAGATATATTTTCGGGAAATATTGCGACAAAACGCCCAAACTTTGCTTAACCCATTTGTATCATATGAAAATATGAAAAAAGGCCCACATCAAGGAAATTTTTTTATTTCATATTTAGATGTTAAATTGTATAAAAGTAGAAAAAGAAACTTTTTCGAGCATTATTTGTCAGCAATTTTGTTCAGTGTGGCAATATTTGAAATGTGGAATGTATATAGGTATATAGTATATAATATGAATATAGTATATATCATATTATATGCATAGCCTATAATATGATGCAGCTTATATATACGCTTCAGTGATAGTGACCAGTAAAAGTGAGCGTATATATACGCTAGTAATGAAAATGGGTTATTTTTTTTTTAAATAAATTTTGAGCTTGTAAAGATTTTGAAAAATTTCTTCAAATTCAATCGATTCCCTCAGAAGTATGAAACCAGTTTTTTAGAATAATTATTTTCTCTCATCGATGTGCATAGATATTTTTCTGTGGTCCTTTAAAAATGATATTCAGTGTAAATACAGACGAAGAATCGACCAAAACAACACCAATAATTAAAATTTAAAATTTTTATTCCTTAACTTTTAAAATTGAGGCAACTAAATATATTGCATCATTTATGAGCGTCTGAATGGGAAATTTTGTGATTGTAAGTGCTAGAGTTTTTTCAGGGCATCTCAGATACATACCGTTATAAGAGTAAATACTGATCGGCAGGATAGTTGAGCATCTTGATTACTACATATTTTCTCAAAACGTGAAATTCAATTGGATTCAGTTTCTCTCGCATGGTTACCACGTTGCTGATTGTTCCGTGCTATATAAGAATAGTTGCTGGAAATTTAGCTTTGTACAAACCAAAGTGATATTGAGAATCTCTATTTCCCGAATTTTAGCAATTTATATTTCGTTTTTTATATATATTTACGCCATTTAGATATCGCTGAATTTTGTTATGTCATTAATAACTTTATAAACGTCTGAAATTTTATTTAAATTAATAGTGACTTATCTGAAGAATCTAAACATTTGTGTAATATGTTAAATGCTTTTTTATATTCAAATTGTATAAATTTTCAGTGTTGTTTTTATTCATTTTTCCTTGTCAGCGCCTAATAACAGTTTTTAGGTCTAGATCACTAATTTTTAGTTGTTTTGAGTCAAGTTCTCGCAAAAAATAAATTGCCGTAATTTTTTATTGTAAACAGGATCTAATTATCTCAGAAATTCTCTTTATATCGGGAGTCTCCTCCTCGATATAATTTGTAGTTGATGATGATGATGTTCTCTACAAATGCAAATAATGAATATAATAAAAAAATATTCTTAAAACTTTCAGTTATTCAATCGAAAACCTAAAAGTTCTGTTTATTCATTTTAGAAATTAATTTCTCATACTTTAAATATCAAAGTAACTTGATTTTTATAATATTAAGAGTGTTAAATTACCTTTATTATAGTCTTAACGATGTAGTTGGAATATCTTAGAAATTCTAATTGCATGCTAGAGACGTTGAGAAAACAACAGCACATCCGTATGTTAACATTACGATGATGAATAATGATTCCAAATTTCTGTCATTTTGTGTTATGTCCATGCATTTTAATAGTCGACAAATACTATAAAGATTAACATCCCTAATATACTGTTACAAACTTCTCTGTGGGTTCGTGAATTGAATAGGCTTCTTAAG
>JAPMOQ010001578.1:4798462-4839954 GCA_026543055.1 Argiope trifasciata | reverse complement strand
ACATAATTTAGCATTATAAACACATTTTAAATACAAAAACTGTAACAATACTTTAATACTCGAATATCAACACTGCTATATATTTAATACAATCACGCTCAATTTCAACCAGTTCATGGAAAACTTTTTGCAATAAAAAAAACGATGCATAATCACGATACATTTAAATATTAGCTAAAGTTTTATGACAGCCTAACCATATTATTATGCTTCTGAAAGTATTCATCTATAAATAAATATTTGTAATTTATGGAATCACGAAATATAAGAGTAATTCCTTTTTCTTTGTTATATCTTTTTACACATGGTGTAAGATTTTTATATGTTTTATTGAAAGAACATTGCATTATTTCTCTGGGTACAATTTATGAGTTAATTAAAATATTGAAATATAAAAAGAATCTTTCTTGTCTAAAAATTTACTATAATTTATGAGACTAAAAAAGCGCCACTTTTATTCTTTTTTTTTTGTATTTTCTTTAATAGATCGTGAATTTTGAAAAATCTCGGTTGTTGCTTTGGTAATAGAATTTTACAGATCCGTGATATTAAAAAAGCACTGGATTAGCAAATTTAACATATTTAATGCATTTTTCTGTATTTAAAAAAAGCTTCTGATCAACGGAGTTTGAATCAAAATTCAAATAAAGTCCTTAATAGTTTTGAAAATTTTGAATCAATCAGTGTTCAAAAGAGGAAAAAAATACCATATCTTTTGAAAATCGGAATGATTTTTCAATAACTGTTCGAATGAAAAACAAAGACTTCCGTGTGTACGTAAACTGGATGACGAAATGGCAGGTGAAATACTGAAAACAATAGAATTGCAGGAAAGAGCTGTAAAGTAGGTTAATGTATTTCCGTTACAGACATTAAACTTTAAAATTATTGAATTGATGAAAATGCAACCGAATATTTAAAATTGTATAGAGATAGATGCAGAGTAGAAGATCAAAAGTAAGATAAAAATCAAAAGCTATTCCATTCCTATAAAAGAATATTTTGATTCCATTGCTTAATGTTTTCAATGATTTTTGAACTCTCCTGGCGTATTCAACATACCTATCCACAAATGGCAGATGAAGTCGATATCTTTATACGGAATTTTTCTTACTTTTATTCAGAAAACCCGAAACTGAAATTTGTGTCGCACATTTCTTTCTTTATTGTTAAAGTTTTGAATTAAACAGCAGAGATTTTTGTTAGACAGGTTTTAAAGTCCTGTCGCAATGCTCAATATCATATTTGCTCTCATAACCGATTGAGAAACTGATGACTTTTCTGATAAGATTATTTCTTATAGTTTTTTTTAATATTTATATTAATATTTTTGGGTATTTCCAATTTCTGACGAAATATGCAAGATAATTATAATTAAACCTCCTCATTTAGTGCGTCTCTCAAATGAATTCGGTTAACGAATTGATGCCGAAATTGCTATGTGGATTATGCGTAAGATGTGCCAAAGTATCTCTGGGAATATTAGTTCAAAATGTCTGGTGTTCGATATTACGTAAAAAACTATACGATAAAATAAAAATTATATGGTTATTATTAATTAAATTGATGTAAATTAATTTATTGGTTCCAAACAAAGGAAGTTAAGATAAGCCATGGCTTGGTGGAAGTATGATGGAAATACATATGTGAATATTTGAATTTTTTCATGATTACAGGAGTTGTCTCTCTCCGCAGACACCCACGTAAAAAGGGGTGCAGTTGCTTCTGAAAGTAGCGACCCCTGAGCATCCGAGGGCAGAAGTCTGATTTCTAGGTCATATGAAGATGTCATAGGTATAGGTCATATGAACTCCTTTTTACAGTGGAGGGGGGAAGCGCTTTCATACACCTCTCAAATAGATATAGGGCAAGGAGCAACCATGGCCAAACTAAGTTTTGAACCCCAGATGCCCAGATAGCGGGGAAGACGCTTTACCCGTTTACCAGGACACCAACGACCTATTATTTCATTTTTATAATTTAGGCTTCAAACAAATATCAGTGAATTTTGTGCCTAAGCTTCAAATGAAGTTGTAATATATCTTCTATTCTGCTTGAAAACTGCACAAAGTAGGACAAGATTGCACTAAAGTCTATCTGCAGTAACTACGGCAGTAACGTTATGATCACTAGAGATGAGTCTACATTCCTAAGGCCAAATAAATCAAAGATGGTCTGCTGCAATTTCAATCGTTCTGGCCGCCTTTTTTCGATTTCACTTGTTTGATTCTTCATATGTACGAATTATATGGCACAGTCATTAAAAACAAATCAAATCAAATCAAAGGTGGTCTGTTGCAATTTCAATCATTCTGGCCATCTTTTTCGACTTCACTTGTTTGATTCTTCATGTGTACGAATTATATGGCACAATCATTACTAATACAAAGCATTATCAAAAAGTTTTACATTGAAGCAACCAGGTTTTATAATGGGTCAGAAATGTTAATTTTTCACATTTGATGCAGAATTCTTGGCCAAACAGATCACAACTGTGCTTTACTTACACTTGACCTAAAATATGAAACTTTTCCTCTACCTGAAAGTTTCATAGAATATATTTCAGTTCCGAGAAGATTTTAAGATTCGAAATCTTTAAAAGTATAATATTATGAATAATCAGTTAGGTGAACAATATGTAATCGTTCTCGTTCTTTATCAATTAAGTTTATCTCAGTAGTAAATTCATGTATTTTGCAGCTCTATGCAGTGCACATTGTGAGATCCCTATGTTAGTAAAATAATCAATTTAATTTGTACTTCTGTATTTTTAACTTTGTCGCAATTGATGATTTATATTACTGAAAGTCAAAGATATATTCATTAGCATAAATCATTAATTGCCACAAAGTTAAAAATTATACTGAAGCACAAATTAAATTGATTATTTTATCAATTTAATTGATTATGAATAATTTATTTTATTGACATTGTGAAAATGAATGTTTTTATTTATTTATTAACTCAAAGCTGTGCCGTATTCCTTTAGTATAACATTTTATTGCAATGTGGTGTTTATATGTACTATAATAATTAAATAAACGTACGGAATTTTACCAAAACCTGATCAGTTATACTTTATAAAGTGCTAATGCATTTTTGCTATTTTGTAATCAAAAGAATTTATACTCTTTACAAATTTGTTTATTTGGCATCCAGAAAGAGTCCTTAAATTACATGCCAGTGGCCTTGCTCAGGGTAATAGTTTCGAGCAACTGCTTGGTTGGAAATCAGTCATTGATTATGTTAATTGCTGCTAACCAAGTATATGATATCATCAAAGTAGATAATAAAAAGTAAGCTTACATTTAAAATTTATTGTAAAAAACAATCGACTTTTTATATTAACACAGGCAGAAATTCCGATAAGTATCATTTCGGGTTTACTTTCCATGAGCGTAAATCAAAAGCATCTTTTTCTTTCTCTTTTTTTTTTTAGTTGTCATTTTTCGTATAGGATGTGGGGGATGGATTTTAAAAAAAACATCTCAGCACAATTAGGCCCTTCAATTTGTCTCGACAAGCACACATAAAAGCAACCTACAACATCTTCTAAAATACTTAAAAGTAATCCTTTAAAGATAGTCCTTTTCTTTCTCGTTGAAGACAAAGACTAATGGTATGGGGGGGGGGAGAATAAAAAAAAAACTTCGAATCCGGCAGCAGACAAGTCATGTCCTTCAATCGATTTGTCGACCGCGTCTGGCGAAGTAAAAAAGAACGTTTCCGTCCGCCGTAGAAACGATGCAGGAAAAATAGGCCCGACAGAGAGAGAAAGGGAAAAAGCAAAAACGAGTACTTGGAACTTCCCAAACAGAAAAATATCGGCACGTAACACTCGAACCCAGAACCGAAAGACAGTTCGAGGAAGTCGTGATAGAGAGATTAAGATCGTGCGATTGCAGATAGAAAGTTAGTTACTAACGGATAGAAAGTAATTGTTTTGCTCAGGCCAGAAGGTTTGAGAAATGCTTTGTTGTTCTTTTGAGAGCATCTGCAGTATACTTTTGTGATATGCGTTTCGGTTTTGCGGATCGTTTCCTTCATCTATAGCCTTTATTTCATAACATTTGTTTTTACCAAAAGTTTTTATAAAGAATTTTTTTTAAATCCCATGTGAGTGCTGGAATTGATTTTTAATGAAAATGTTAGTTAAAAATACATTTTAAAGAGATACATTTTAAATTTTAAATGAAATCCATTCTAAAGAAATGGCTGCCCTGTTGCCCAAGTATAACTTAACTTGTTAACTACGAAACGAAGAAATTTAGAAAGTTAAATTTAGTGTATAGAATTAATTTGTAAGTTATAGATCCTTATTAAATTTGGAAGTAAACTCGTCAGAATTGATTGTTTATTGGTCTGTTTTTTTAATTGCATTTAAACGCGATAGCAAAAATACAATGACAAAATTATGAAATTTGTCATGTGATTTTGTGAATTTAATTATATTTCTAGGTCCAGTTTTTATCTCTCGATCGCTATTGGGCGGGGAAAAAGGCGTCTAAAATGCACATTCCGCTTGTAATTCTCTTTTTCGTCGGTAATTGTAATTATCTTTTTGTTAATTCTCTTCATTTAACTTTATTAACAAAAACAATTAAATTTCAGTTTCCTTAAGTAGCTTATTTTATAAACACTATTTTAGATTTTAAAATATATATAAAGATTCGTTGATATTATACATAAACCTTTGTAGGAATGAGAAAACATTCCTAACTTTCTTCATAGATAAAGATTTGATACTTGATTGGTATTTTTCAATTGAAACCGACAAATTTTTATTAACTTTAGAATTTTGTCAATTCAAAAAAGAAATTCAGAATTTCTTTCCATTTTAGGACAGTAATATTGCTGTAATTTTAAAGCAGAAATTACCTTAATCTACAAATTGTTACACTCATACATATCAAGTGTTATTCATGTAACAAGTATTAATATTTAAAAAAGTATTATTAAAGGAAATTTCGCTTTTAACATTTAAAAAAATTGTTTTTCTATTTAAAAATATGTATTGAAATTGTAAGAATAAACACGGCTCCTAAATACGTTTTTAAAATTATAGGATTTTTGGAGGTTTCTTTTTGATTATACAAAAAGGTTGACCCATTATCATATATTTTATTTAGATATCAAATCCATTTTAAAATTTTTCCTGTTGCCTCATAGGATTCAAAATTTGATACAAATCCTTAAATGATTCATCAAAATTGAGAAATAGAAGACTTTTTACTGTTACTACACTTGTTGCTGTTACTTGCGGCACTTGTCATGGACAACGATTTTTAGTCGACTTTGTGCACTGAAGGAAAAGGCCACTGAGCTCTCGAAGACAAATATCCGACATCTAGCTCATATAAAGATGACACTCGCACATTCGCTTGCACAACCCCTTCTGACAAAGGGACTTATTTCCTACACCTTCAAAATAAAACACAAGGTACAGAACAACCATATCCGAAACTGGACTTGAATCTGGGACACCTAGATCACGGGGAAGACGCGCAACCCCTAGGTTGCAATTTTTTTACACCATATTCTTAATTACAAATATTGTCAACAATTTTTTAATGTGTTATTACTTGTAATATTCCAGAATGTTAAAAAAATGGCATGGCGTACTTAAGAGCAGGATTATCTGTGAGGACATCCTTTTTATCCACAAGATCAGTTTCTATACTGAAACACGGTTCATTACTTCTTTTGAATGCAATAAAATGGTAGAATTCACTTAGCGTAACGCAGGTATGTTTCAAACACAAATAGGCCTGAGAACCGAATAATATTCTTAAGAAATTAGACATTCAACAAGTATTATGAGATCCAATATGACTTTTGTACTACGCCCTGTCTCTATCCTATGAAAATAGAAAGTGGGTAATTAATATTCTTTTTTTTTTTGGTCAATTTGATTATTTCTTAAGAGACACACCCTCACTCGGACCAAAAGGTTTGTGACCTACTGACCAACTTTGAAGGGCAAACCCATCACTTAAGCGATGATATCATGCAAATGAATGAAAGATGACGTTTGGCCAGACCTTCTTGATTATATGCCTGAAAGGAATAAACGAATTCAGGCAATTCCGTTAAAAGGTAATTAGTTTAAAGCGTTCGTGACGTCTTTGTCTTTGAGTGGATGATTTTAGGATGCCAGACGGTGTTAACTCAATTATTCAGCGCTGCAGAAAGTTCATGATTTTTCATCATGAACCTATCTTGTTCCTTGAAAATTCCAATTTTCTTTTTTGAAGTTCTATCGATAATTTTGGAGCTTTAATTTAATGCGGAGTTGAAGTATACAGGTCGAGGTAATTTTAAATTTTTTAAAAGGTTATGATAATGCCAATTATTGATTGAACGTAACGAATGGCAATAACGGTTTTTTTATTACACTTTGTAAAAATAGGAGAAGTACGGAATTTGAGACCTTTATTCATATATATAATTTTTATCATCCAGTCAAGATCCTGTGTTTTCGAATTAGCTTAGTTGTTGTTGTTGTTTCTAATGACACGCCATTGACAAGCCCACTGGAGAAGTCGGTGATTTTAAGTCAAGAATGTCTCTTGTTTTTTAGAAGCGCCATCTGGTGGCAACAGTACGTCCTAGCTACTCACGTGTCTCAATCCTTTTTACAGGACGAACATCATTCATGTATTTATTCACTCATCATTCACAATTTAGACATGAACCAGAGAACGGACATCTCTGAATAAGTACTCTTAGTAGTATTACTCTCGACATGGAGGACTTTGTGATCACGACAGATTTATACCTGCTCCAGTCACCACTCACACTAACCGAATTAGCTTAAAAATTGAGTAGTGAATATGAATCAAACTTGTACTTTTAACATTGTCTTCTTAAATAGGATCTTTATTCCATCTCAGTATATAATTTGGTTTGATGCCGTCGTCCTGGCCTAGGGTTAGCGCGTCGTCCCCGTAATCTGGGTGTCACGAGTTCGAGTCCTAGTTCGGGCATGATTGTTCTTCATTTCCTTTCCTTTTAAGAGATACGTAATGATTTTTCTTCATCATGATTGATTAAAATGGGGTTGAGCAAACGACTGAGTGAATGTCATCTTCATATTTGCTAGAAGTCAGATTTATGCATTTAATGCTGAGGGGGACTTACTCTCAGAATCTATTGTACACCTCTTTCCGTGGTAACGCGAACACGACCAGCCTTTGGTTTGATTTGCATTAATCTTACTAGCTGATATATCTAGCATTGCTCGGAAGGTTTTTGTTTTTCTGTTATTTAAATTTAATAAAATTATGAGCTATATTATAAACTTATTTAAATCTTAAACATCGATCACAAAAATGCTATTGAAACCGTGCTTCCACTTTATCATTTTTAGCGTAATTTTATGCACGCATTTCGTATGTGAAAAAAAAAATCGATTTAATATTAGCACTCGATAAAATCCCATTGCTTCTGTAAAAAATTATATTTAAATATTTTAATTACAATGAAAAAATTTACTTAATTAGTTTTTATTTGTTAGAAAATTAATAGTTAAATTAATTATCATGAAAGTTTCTCTAAAACTTTATTTCAATTCCACCGAAGAACCGTCGTGTGAGGGGGGTCTGTTGCACGTTAAATCTGTCAAGCCAAATGTCCTCCCGCTGGTGTGGCGTGGTGTGGAGAGGGGGGTGCCACTTCAGGTGTCGTCCTTGTCATCTGACCGTGGTTCAAAATGACGAGGTCCGTCCCAAAATAGCCTTCGTGTTGCTTTAAACGGGACATTAATATAACTAAACAAACAAACTAACTAACTAAAACTTTATTTTATGCTCGATAGAAATTGAAAAAAAATTTAAAGAAAATTTATTTAGTATTTTTAATTGCTGCAGGAAAAGAAAACATGGAGTTTTAACCTTACTTATATAATTTTATCGACAACCAAAAAAAAACAATAAAGTTCAATAAAATTTTATTTCATTTCTGTTTATGCATTATAACATTTTACTGAAACTTGTTTATTACTTTACTTAAAAATTGATGATAAAAAATAGCAATTAAATTGTTGTAGTAAGAATAAATTTCTTCTTTTTTAATCGGACCATTGAAAATACCTTTGAATTGAACCTTTGTGTTCTTGTCTAGTTTAAATGTTAAGTTTTTCGGAGGAGGAAATTATCTCCTTATTTTCTTTCGTTGATTATAATATTTTTATTTGGAGGGAAAAATATTTCAACATTAGCAACTAATTTTCTAATATCAAGTAGAATTTTAAAATTGAATAATTATAATGAAAAATTTATTCCAGTAATAACTTACTTAAATTGCATTATTCTTAACTAAAATAAAAACTTTTCTTGGCTCCCCTCTCAATTCTTTCTTGCATTGGGCTAGTTTGATTTTTTGAACATTTGCATAATTTGCTGAAGATAAAGAATAATATAATGTACTAATTTAATTTTTAGAATTTTTACATAATCTGGAAGATAAAGAATAAGATAATGTGCAACTGAATATTGGTCCAATATTTAATTGTTCTTTCAGTTTCACATGACTCCTACGTCACTTATAATCAAAACTTATTCTTCGAAATATTATAGTGGATGGTTGCCTTTATTTTTAATATTTATGAAAGGAAAAAAATTATTACTCTTTGGTTGTGTGAAACCACGAACCAGAAAACTGTCGCGAGCATTAAGGATTACGAGCAAACTCTGTTTACCAATTTACTTTTTTTCCTCCTTTACACAACAAAATGGGTTAATCCAGATTCATTTTAATTTGTTATAAACTCTTTTTGAAATTAAAAAAAAAATTTCTCACGAGTATATAGAAAGAGAAAAACCGAATCATCAAATCGTAATTGTCCTCCAGTTCTTCCTATTGTTAAAAAAGTGTTAACATTTCCTGAACACATTCCAAGAAATAATCGATTTTGGGGGGAATAATCAAGATTCGAATACGCCCAAGCAATCAGTTCACGAGACATGCATTTAATAATTTTTCCTTCTTTGATAATAATTTCCTTTCTTTTTAATAGAATTTTTTCATCCTGCTTTTATCTATGTAGGTTTTCGAAAATGTACTCACGATATTTTTTTATTAAATTAGTGGAAAAGAATGAAGAACTTCCAAAGTAGTTTTATAGATGTAAATTTAATAATGATTTGTATTCAATCAATTTTCTGCAATCATTAATGCATCGCGTGCCACACCGTGCACTCAGCAGCTATGGTAACACTTCCCATAGGATTGTAACTCACTTAAGCGTACTACGTGATCTTAACACTAACATAGCATTGTACTAAGCGACATTATAATGATAAAACATGGGTGTTTGATATTATGACTGGTAGAGAAATATCTTTTAAGGTATCCGATTACATTGAAAACACTGGCTATTGAACACATTGGCGAATTTTGCTAAAGTGCAACTATAAAGTTGGGGTAGATTTTTTCGACCAACCAGTTTACTTTCTTTGAAAATAATCAATTTTCTAAAACAGTTCACGATATATTATCACCTATGAACGATAGTATGTGCAAATCCGGTAAGAATACATTAATATGAATAAAATTTGCTTAAAATCCGTTTATTTTACTGAAATAGGGATAACAAGTTATTAATATTAGGATTGACTATTTTAAAAGAGGAAGCAGAGAGAAAGTTCACATAATTTCCATCTCGCAGCAATCTTTGAGTTCAACCAGAGCAAATTGAGTAACTAAACTCTTTACCATTTCTGCAATTTTCAAAGTTTTGATTCCAGTAGAATTGAAAGCACAAACCACTATGTTTATCGAAAATTCCAAAGTTTGGAACTATCTCATTTTTGCTTTTACCAATATTTCTGCACGCTTTTACATTATAGTAATTCAATATCGACTAAATTGTCGATTCGTTTTTCGATTTTGTATGTAGCAAAAATTGCTCATCAAAATTATACTTCCAACTTTCCTAGTTCAAATCGAAGACGCTGTATACACTTTTATTTTTTACTGATGTAGACAGATTACATTTAAGAAATAATATCAATTTAAACTAGTTATTTTTGTGGATTTATTGAAACCAGTTTGAGATGCTGGGTTTAGTAAAATTGTGTACCAACGTTTGAATGTTCGCAGTGTATTCATTGAGTTCTTGCTATCGACAAACGAAGATCACTCTTTTCTAAAGTGACTTTCCAAAACTTTAATTTATAGAAATTTGTCTTAGATGGATTCAAGAATTTTTACAGAACTCCTTTCTTACCTAATTTTTTAACCGACCTTTAAAACCTGTATGATTGGCTGCTTTTGATTGAGTCTATCGCAAAGATACCTTTTAAAGACGACACGTATAATTTCGGGTCTTCATAATTCTCAAAAATACCTATTAGGTAAAGCATTTTTCATGCGATATAATATTGCTTATCAATTTCCGTACTTCGAGAAATAAATTCACGCAGACGTTATACATTACATTAGTTTTGATTAGTCTATTCTAAAGAAAAGTGCAAAGTATGATAATATTTAAGGATGGAAATTCTTATTAATGCTCTCAAAAAATTAAATTTTGGAAATTGTGTCATAGTTATTAATATATTTTATGTGTATTGATTTTTTCCCTAATGAAAACGAAGACATTAATAATGTAACAAAAACTGCATACGCTTTTCCTTAAATTTAATTTTGGATGATTCTTATAAAGTATGTTTATTTTATTTTAAGAGATGTTTATTTAATTTTTGAACCTATTCATCTCTTTATTTAATGATTTTCAAATAAAATAATAAAAATAGTTTCAATATAAAATGAAGGAAATGTTAAAGAATATTAACCTGACGGTATCAATTGCTAAAAATTGTGAGAAATTCTGATAATTTCAAAATTTTATACCAACATTCCAATTTTTTAGAGATCAAAAAAGTTATGGATAAATGATTGAATTATATTTAAAATAATGATCATTTCACTAATAATATTGCAAAGGAAAGATAGAACAATATTAAAGTTTTTTTTTAATGTGCACTTGGCCTTGTGACTATATTATGCAACTTGGTTTCATTCAATAGGATATAAAACTAAACCTATTTGATTTTAAGTCCACCTCTATATTTAAAATTAAATTTTATGTCGATCTTAAATCACCATTATCAATTCTAGAAAATTACAAGCAAAACAAACTAAAATTGACACAGGTTTTAAGTAACTTTTAATTTTTCTGGCGTCACTTATTTTCCCTATTTAATAGCTACATTGCATAGCAGAAAGAGCCAGCTGTGAAAACATTCCCAAATCCTTACTTTTTCAATCATTATACCGTGGATTATTCGCCTTGAGAGAAAAGCGAGAGCCTGTTTAATAATAATCTTGACATCAAATCTTTTGTTGACAAACAATTTTTTTCTCCCCCATGAGTCAACCGTTTCATGCTAAGGAAAGACTGCTTGGCGCCCATGAAGCGAGTAAAAGGAAAGTTTCTGCTGCGAATTTCTGACGTCACTCCTTTTTAAACTTCATTTTATCCGGGAGGTGTGGTGTGTATACGTAAAAAAGAATTCTTTTCGGAACGGAAAGTCGCTCAACAGCGATACGTCTGTTTTCTTCTAGGTACTGCGTAACCGATGCTTGTTTATTTTTAAGTAGAGCATTCGGAGCCTAAGAATTTTCCTGTTGATGTATTTTCTGTCCTTTTCTCAATACAGTTAGATGTTTTCGATTTTGTTTTGGAATGAGATTTTGTTGCCTGTCTTTCAAGGATGTACAGAAATAGATCAGTTGTTACTTCCCTATGCCACAAACAAAATTGCACTGCTGAAGAAGTTTTTAGAATTTAAAGTTGCCTGTGAAAATTTCAGACGCATTTCAATTTAACCTTTCCATGTAGAAGTTTTACTTGGAATTTTTATAACGTTTTTAGATGTAAAGAATTTTTAAACGCTGATATTGCATGCTTTCATCATTAAGTCAAGATAAATCTCAATTTATGCAACTTTTAATGATTTTCATTTTTCATTGTTTTAAAAAAAACTGCTGATGAGGAATTTTTTTTTTTTTAATTCTTTATTTTGTCCTTTTTTTACGTTGATGCCATCACACAACATGTTGCAATGGGAAATCAAAATGTTGCTAAGAACTTTCGATTTTATAATTTTACAAACTGATATTTTTAATAAATGTTCCCTCAGACAATTCTTTTAATTTAAAATCTTGGCATGAATTTATAAAATTTAATATTAAAGATTCTTTTTTTCATTTTGAGTAAATTTTATAATAAAAGATGTTTCTTGCTAAATTTCAGAATCCAAAGTCAGAATTGATAAATTATACTTTTGTTGGTAAAATATGAATTTATTAGTAAAATAAATCATACTGACTAAGTATTGATCTCAGACTTGTAGTCAATATGCAGGTACCATAAAACCGAATATGTATTTTGGGCACTTTTTTAGACCAACTGAGATCACAGTTTAATACAGAAATTCAATAGAAATCATAGAATGAAGTCAAATTATTTAAGTCATTGTGTTGCTAAATAAATCGCTTTTACATGGTGAAAACAACATACAGGTAAACGATCAATCTACTGGCACATTTGATTCCGAATTTAATACGGATCTGTGTTTATATGCTAAATTTATGTTCTAAATTTTTATCTGTTTAGCTCCAAACATTTTATAGTAATCATATCCAAATGTACTTAGACAAATAAATAAACTTCATGTGAATGCATATCATTTAAAATTTGAAAGAAATCTACAAATTTGATATAAAAACCATGTACCAAAATTTATTCAGAAAAGTAGACAGAGTGATAACCAAAGATAATTTCAAAAAATGTTTTTTTCGAATTCAGAATGACTAGAGGCCTAGCGATGTGTCTAAATCTGGAACTTAATTATTATACTTTTTCTTCGTAAACAAAAGTTTTTAAAAAAAAAAATAAAGTCTGAAAAATTTAAAAAGCATACAAAATTATACAATCATTGAGAGCTTCCCATCACTAGTTAAACACTGATTAAGAAAGAAAATAAACATTATAATCAAAAGCTTCAAATATTCTTTAGTCCCACTCGATCACCCGAAATTCTGTCGAGCTATTATTTAACAATTGCAAAGAAGGCACGCTTACTGATTAATATTAATTGTAGATATGCGCTTTTTTTTTCACTTGCTGTTATCAGTATGTCAAAGACCCACTTGACTGATGACCTTTGAATCCAGGAAAAGACTTCGTAAAGTTTATTCTTGCTGATCAACATCTAAAAATAGAATATACTGTTTGATAAAACATATAGGAGAGAAACTGTCAAAATATCTCACCGTGAGTGAGTCAGAACGAAAATATTGTATAAGGCGATATTCTCTGAGGGAATGTTAATCATGGAAAAGAAAAACATGTCGTGTTTACATTTTTGGCTATAAATATTTTTACATTTTATGTAGTGTTGAAAGGTATTTTCTAATTAAATATTTTCTGTCATTAGTTGATTAGCCCATCATATTAACCCTTGGTACACCTATGTCTCCTCTCGAGCACCATTCAATTCAGTTTATCATTTTGTGGTTTTTTTATTTAATTATTTTCTTAAATTTTGACTGGTAAAAATATGTAGATGAATTTACCGGGAAAATTCATTTTAAAAAAATTCACATATATTCATTTTTCGGAAGAATAAACTAGTCCTCTAATTCGGCAAATGTTTATGCATCGAATTATTTTTCGGAGCTCTAAGGTTAATAATTTTTATTTGCTTATCTGAACTGAGCATAATTTCTGATGGATTAAAAACTTTAAATGTTTTTTTAAAGTTAAGTTGAAAATTTAAAAATTAGTGCATAGGATATATATGTTAATACCCAGAATAAACAAAATGAAAATATTTCGAATGCTTTGAGTATTATGATCTAGACCTTTATATTCAACTTAGAGGTGGAATGAAGACCATTATGATTCGTGCAAGTGGAATCAGGAGGGCTTACGTTTTCGGGAACATTTTTTTTAAAGATCACATTTAATATAAAACACGTAGACAAAACCTTACAGAACAGTATATTTATTCATTATTTAAAATCTCAGAGCACTAAGGGATGCGTAAATAATTAGGTATTGCTGTCTATTATCCAAAATAGAAGATAGTAATACAATATCTAAAAAAGTTCTTAAGTTGAATGACTTTTTTAAATTTTAATTTTGCAGTCAACAATTTTTTTATTGTAGAAGCGCATAGTTCTAATTTAAATAGAAATAATTAACTATTTACGAAGAACGCACTTAAGTTATTTATGAGCAAATGAGCTATTAAAGTGGCTGTTAAAAGACAAGTAACATAAAGTATTTAATTGACAATGAAGTTACATAAAGCATTTAACTGATAATTTTAAACACAGTAAGATTGGCGAACCAGCTGGTCGCCAAAGGCGGATAACATATAATATAAAATAACTAAAAAGCGGTATGATGGAAATATCCATCATCATACAAATTTCTCTACGAAAATAACAAAATAAAATATAGTAAAAAACATTTTCGGTATACATTAAAAATGAAACAACTGATGTAAATTTCTGTCGCACTGTTTTCGGAAGATTGTTTGGGGTATTCGATAAAAATTGCCGAAAAAATAACTGAAATGTTCAAACTCGCTGTAATTATTATAAAATTTGTTTATTTATTAACAATTGCTTTCCTTATTACTCAATAATCGTGAAAAATGCTGCTAGCAACAACCAATTTACAGTACACCTGTTTTGAGTACAATATTTTGTTCACTAAATGTTACGAAGGAAATTTCCATCATGCAAAAAGTCCAAAGTGTACTCATTAAAAATTCTATGAAAACGAAGTTTATTTTAAAACTTGTTGACATTCGTTGTCACTTTTATCGTTGTGACATAATTTGAATTATTCCTTGTTTAAATATTCTAAATTTTGATTAATTTAAAGCATTTTTTAAACCTTTGTTCAGTTTCGATTTTGTCATATCTGGAATTTCTATTTTCAGGGTTTGGCCCATACCGAGAGTGAGAGGGTGGCTCTCGGCCTCCAAGGTCTCTTACCACCAGCCGTTAGGCCAGTCAATTTACAGGTGGAAGCCGCGCTTGAAAACTTGCATAGACATGGAGATGATCTCAGCCGTTATCTTTTTCTCAGGGAACTGCAGGTCAGTTGAGTTCATTTTTTATCTTTTGTTTTTAGTCATTATCTAATTTTTGAAGCAGGTTTGTTGCGAATGATTGATTAATTGCTTTGTTGACTGATTGTTTTTGATTTGTTGACTAATTGCTTAGTTCTGTCCAATGATCCAAAGACCGATTCCGGCAAATAGTAAAATAAAGCAACGTTGCAAAATTAAAGAATGCATAAAATTTAAAAATACAATCTGTAGTTTAAAAATAATCTAGAGGTTTTTCGACTTTAAATAGAAAATAAGTAAATCTTTCTGAACGTTGATCGTAGCACACAGTTGAAAGCCACTCATCATTTCATGAGTTCACTAGTAAGTATTATATTGTTTATCACAACAGTAGGCCACAGCTTTTCCATGCAAAATCGACCGACCGCTGCTGAACAAGCTACTTATTATCTAATGCTAAATTTTGAACAAATGTGACAGCTTAGTGTTTTGTAATATTTTACAAAAGAAGTATTTTGATTCCCTGTAACATATTTTTCTGCCATCTTTTTAAAGAACTGTAACAATATTTTCGTATGCAAAAATAATATTGAATTACTAATACATATCGCTTTTAATTTCCAATATCTATACTCAACAACCTTTCACACCTTGAAACAAGGATCTCTGAATCTACGTCTGCCATCGAACAGTCAAGTAAATTGAAGGCATATTGATTTTCCATTGTTTTCGTAATAGCAGTAAAATTGTGGTAAGCAATTAACGTAACCAGTTTTAATCTCATACCGAAGTTAGGGAAGAATTAGCTGTAAAATTCTACAACTGAGCAATTTTGGAATTATTCATTGCAAGATACTAGTACATAGAATGATTAGTTGTATCGTATGTTAATTTGCGAATAGACATCTTAGTTTGTTCTTATTACGAAAAAAGAATAGAAACTCTGCGGAAACAAAATGCATTCTTGGTGCCAGGATGCCCTTGGGGATCGACATGAACAGTTTCATACACATTTAATAAGAACTATGATTTATCAATGGAGCATTTTTAGAGTAAGAATGGGAAGCCTAGTGAAACATTTGAGACAAGTAATCTTCGCGCATTTCATCAGCCTGTCATGCGTGTTCTCGTGCTTAGCTGTATAATTAAGTATTATAAGTCATTCGTCTTGTCCAACTAATTTGT
Source organism: Argiope trifasciata (assembly GCA_026543055.1). Classification (NCBI taxonomy): domain Eukaryota; kingdom Metazoa; phylum Arthropoda; class Arachnida; order Araneae; family Araneidae; genus Argiope; species Argiope trifasciata. The sequence continues at coordinate 4,823,674 of JAPMOQ010001578.1, read as the reverse complement.
GTTGATCATGTATACCTTATGAATATGATTAACTTATTCTGTGGATCTTTTTTTTTAAGTCTAATCTGCTTGGATTATCTTTTTGATCTGATTACCCTAGAGCAGAGGTGTCCAAACTTTTCGCGGCACGGGCCGGATCGAAATTAGATCCATGTTATACGGGCCACATGTATATACAAATTGAAAAATATCATTATGAGTAAAGTAGCATTAAATACTATTAATTAATACTATTTTATTGTAACTTGAAAATACAAAATACTAAACAAACAAAGTATAATTATATAATTATTTTATATAAATTGAAATATTTTCATGCAACTTCTAATGCGAATGATGAAACTGGGTTTTTGTTGTTGTTGTTGTTGTTGAAGAATGTCTTTATAGTTGGGATCAAAATTTGTTACACCAATCATAAGCAATGACTGCAAATGATCAGCAGATAAATTTGATTTATATTTTGATTTGAGATGCTTCATTCGAGAAAAAGTTTGTTCGCACACGTAAGTAATCCCAAACATTGAAATGAATTTACGAGCAAATTTCTTCAAATTTGGAAACTCTTTTGCATCCAAATATTTATAAAAATCTATTAATTTCCTTCCTTGTATTTATCCTTGATTTGTTCGTTTGCTTGAAGATCAATTTCTATTTGAAGCTGGTTTGAAATTTCAGCAACGTTGCAATCAAATGGATTTTGGAACAGCCGAATTTCTTTTGAATTCATGTCCAAATCAGAAAATCACTTTTGAAATTTTTCTTTTAAATCGGCGATGATCTTTACTGCAAATGCAATTGGAAATTGTTCTTCAGTTTTTTTATTAAATTCGTCGCAGCACGGAAAATGCGTAAAATTACATTCAGTTACTTGACTTTCGAATAATTGTAGTTTTGTTCGAAATGCTTTAATTTGAGAGTATAAATCGCAAATTAAATATTTTTCCCTTGGAACTTTAAGTTTAAGGTATTTACGTGTGTCACTACATCTGCAAAAAACGCCAACTTCCAGAGCCATGCAGAATCCGATAAATGTGATTCAGGATGTTTTTTCTCTACAAGAAACAAATCAATTTCACTTCTAAGCTTAAAAAACTGCAATAGCACTTTCCCACAACTAAGCCATCGAACTTCAGTGTAATACGACAAGTCAACGTCTTATAACTCAACTTACAACGTCTCAAGTCTTATAACTTAACAGCGCGATAGACATTTCTGTTTGGTCAAGTACAACAACTCCGTTTTGTTGGCCACGTAGTTTTTCGATATACCTTTATGAAAATGAAAAGGTTTGGGCGAAAACATCATTATGTTTTAAAACCCTCCGCGGGCCGGATAAAATCACTTGGCGGGCCGGGTTTGGCCCGCGGGCCGTAGTTTGGACACCTCTGTCCTAGAGCATGCTTTTGATGTCTACATTTCTATGACCTCTTCAAGAATTATATATCTGGAAAATGGATTCTGTATTACATTCCATTTTCAAGGAATCTGCTCTGTTCGTAGTGATCCAGCTGCTGCTCAGATGCATGTTTTTTTGTTTTTTTTTTACTTGTACAGTGATAATGACTAAAAAGATTAGGAGAGTTTTTTACTAAACCCATAGCCATGGATCACTTAGGCAGCATAATTTTATATGCATAAAAACAAAATCAAGACTTATAGCGAAAAAAAAAAAACATATACTATCTCAAATTTCAGTCTTTGCACAAAGCAACTACATGATCGATTGATGTGAAGAAGGGGATGTACTGAAAGGAGTCGAAAATGCATCGTTATAAGCTTATTCGAGCAATTGAAAATTATTACCTCGCTCCAAGCAAACAAATCTCAAAATAGTTAAGAAATATGCAATATTTTATACTGAAAAATTCACTATTTTGCAGCCTTATCTTTATTACCTGACATTAAACAGAAAGGGGTAAAGCCCTATCAAACAAAACTGTTGGATTAAGTGAAATAATTCGTAGTATTAAATAATTTTTTTATAATATTACCGAAATGTGGAAGATTTAAGTTTTAAAAATCAATGCATTTAATTGCGATAATTTTTTTTCTTCTCTCATGAAAGCTTCATTGTTAAAATCCTGATTTTCAAGCAATGAGGTTCTTAAAGGCTGAATAGTTCTTTAATCAAGAATATCATATTAAGACATTAATAAAAAAATAAGCATTAAACACTAATTATCAGTTGATAAAACGATAGGAAAATTCGTTTCTTTGATATTTTGTTGTTTTTAATAAGAAGTAGCCAGCAGGAAATTTTGGTTCAAACAGTAAAAAAAATTTAAACCATATCAATAGATTATGAAAACAATGACCAATTTTATAAAAAACTTTTTCAAATTTTCTTTTTATCTAAAAAGTCCAATGTTCCGTTCAGCATGACTGCAAAACCTTGAACCAAGTAAGTAAACAAAAGAGAAAAAGTATATAAAAATTGTGATATATACATAAGAAGTGAAAAACAAGAACTTGAAACGGTGGGCAAACAAATGACTAATGATAGATAAATATTTTCACTCAAGAAAGTGCTTAAAAATTACATTGTTTCAGTATAGTATGTTCACAAACACGGAAATGACTGTAAAAAAGTTTGTGAAACGTGAGACTTCATAACTTTAAGATAACAAACGATAAGCTGATTCTTACAATACAATTTCAGAAAAGTTAAAAATGGTAAATAAAAAATATTATGTTCCCTTTCTTTTATATCATGTTATCTAATAGATAAAATATGTTATGTTCTCTAAAAACACGTTTATGGATATGAGAGGATAAAAGGGCATTTAATTGGGATTTTTTTATGTGCATTTATGAATTTTTATGTGCTAACGACATTATTCAAATCGAAACTAATAAATAAACTCTAACTCTGAGACAAAGATATTATAATTGGTTATCGTTAAAACCAGATATTTGTATTCGAAACTCTCCAATTTATAAGTACATGGTAACTCTTAACGTAAAACGCTATATTCCTGGGTATCACTCGCATTGGAGCTTCTTAATCTGCTGTCCAAGTTGACGACTTTTTTTTCCATTTGTTGTTCAATTTGTCCATGAAAGTTATGAAAGAAATTAAATTTATATTACAATAATTTCAAGTATGCACAGAATTTTCAATTACCATTTACTTCAGAATATTTTTTATCATTTTTAGTGCCTTAGTTGCCCCCATTGGAAAGGAAAAACATACACAAAAAAAATCCTTCGAATAAGGATTTTTTAACGTGTGGCTTATTTAAAAATGTTTAAAAATTATTTATTGAGTAAATTTACTAGCTTTAGATTCGCAGTTAAAAATCAAGAACGTTTTTTTTTAAATCTTGTGGTTTATTAATTTGAAGAAACAACATCATTAATGAATTAAACTGTATTGCAGATTATCAAAATATTTAATATTACTAGCATACACTAACAGTTATAAATTACAACTAGAAAAACCTCCGTTGTTAGACATTGAAATAATCATGTTATTTTTTCGCTTCTCCCTTCTGAATTTCATTTCGCATACTTGGTATTACATAAAGCCTTATGAAACACAATTATCATAAGGTTTTATGTAATGCTAACTTGGAAATAAAAAAAAATTTGGGAAATAATTTTTTTTGTAGTTGTTTATTGAAAACAGAATTTTAATACGAAATCCATTGCGTAAAATGTTGTCAACATTTGTTCTAAGCGCAATTTGCGTCATGCATTTTAAAGTCATTAAAATCTTGCTGGATCACAACGTTCTCGCGACAACCTTGAAAGTTTCATCACGAACAGGTATAAATTTTAATTTTCACGTTTTCTCTCTGCAATTACATGATATTAGGATTCACAGATTGTTCAGTTAACGCGCTGATTTATTTAAGCGTCACTAATAAATGTTTAGTGAAACAAGAATTAGGGCATAACCCTGAAAATCGCATTTAGCTTGTGTGAAAAATATCAAAAATATATGATATCACAAGGAGACGACAAAATCTGCTGTAATACAGGGGAAAATATTATTGAATGTTTATGACATAACTTCTGGCACAAACTGCAGTGGTGGAAAAAGAAAAGACGCAATTGAAATTCTTGCGTACGTGATCCAAGTTAGCTGTGAGTAAGATGTGTAGCACATTCGAAAACCATGTGCAAAAATAATCGGAAACCACGTAGTCTTTCCTAGGTGTGTTCCAGAATATCGAATGCATTATTGAAGACAGCTGTTGTGTTCACAATCCACGCTATAGGTTTCTTTAGCGGTCATTCTAAAAAAATTAAACATAAAAGATATGACACATGACATGAATAGACAACAAGAGACATTTCTTTTTATTTAATAATTCTATAAGATATTATAGAATTATTACATAAAAAAATTCTATATAAAAAGTGTCTGAGACATTAAAGATATTGAATATCTAAGACACTTTTTTATATAAATTTGTTCCTTTTATTATTCAATTATTCATAGATATTTTACTTCAACGTTTTATATTTCGTACAATTCATAATTTTTTCATCAATACCTATTTTTTTTTTTATCTTTCATGAAAAGTGCATTATTTTATCTTCTCGTAATTGGCATCTAAGTTTTGAAAATCTATGTAAGTAAACTGCGTACTGAAGTTTCTCAAATTTGCAGAAAATACAACATGGCCATAAAATACTTTTTGCAGGCATCTGCAATTAAAACTAACGAATAAAATAAAATAAAATTTTGTTGCAGGATTGCGGATGACATGAGATGAATTCCATACATCGTCTCTCTCTTTCTCACACACACAAAAAAAACTAGCTAACAAATGTAATCAGTAAGAGAGGAAGAAAAAAAGATTCAGCCGTTGCACGAAAAATAAATAGTGCAAAAGTGGAATATTTGTTCATGTGATAAAAATATATATGCCCGTATAGAAATGAATTAGATGAAATTTGCAGAAAATCTTGGGCCGCGGTGGCCTGGTGGTTAGATTTCGGCTTCGGTACCGGAGGGTTGCAGGTTCGAAACCCGATTCCATTGACGTTAAGTTTGTCTGGCGCATTTTCAATACGTCGGGGCCAAATGTCCTTCCATTGGCGTGGTGTGAAATTTTGGATTGGGGATGACAGCTCAAGTATCGTCCACTTCATCTGACTGCGGTTCAAAATTACGATGTCCATCCCGAAATAGCTCTAGTGTTGCTTCAAAACTGGACGTTAATATAACTAAACTAAACTACAGAAAATCTTTCATTGATTAGCATTAAAATTAAGAGCCCGTGTAATCTCCCCTCTTTTTTGTAGCTCAATAAAAATTTAATGTACTGAAATTTTTAAACAGTTTATTTTGAATCTCAACAATCACATGCTAATTAAGTTAATAGAGCATTAAAATATTGCATATAAGCTAATAGAATGGATTGTGAACATTGGATAACCCGCTTAATAGGATGTAAATGTGAATAATAGTAAATCAAAGAATTTCATCTCCTGCTTAGAGGATCCTCTATCTCTGTGTTCAGTTCACACGGAAACTTAATCAGAACTGAGGGGTTTCCTCTTACGCCACCCCAGGAAGAACTGGTGCTGCAAGTGAGTTTGATCACCTGTGTATAGACATTTTAGCACTTTTTTATGGAATAAATTTTCTCATATCTTTCACAGTCTGTTCATGAAATTTAATTCCAATCTGTTCAGCTGCAAATACTTCCAAATAGAGAAATGTATTTTATTGCCACTTTGAACCTGAAATGTAAATGCGTTTATGTATTCAGAATATTGGAAAATCTTAAATTGTGTTGAAATTTCTGATTGCTTTCATGGTTCAATCATAAAAAGATGCATTAAATATTTATCACTACTGCAAGGTAAACAATGGATTGATATTCTTCTACGAAGCAAGCTCTTGAGATAGGATTATTCTGTTCCGATACTATAAAAAGTCATAGATAAATTGATTTTGTATCATTACTTATTTTAAAAGGCGATGCGTTATTTATATTTCCCTATGATTCACTTTTATATTGATAACAAAGAGCGTATTTCTGAATATCCAAATCAATCTTGTAAATATTTTTAAGATATCGCCAACGTTCAGATGTTGCAGCCAACCTATTAAATTGTTTCTACAATACATTATTAATGCGGTTTGAGCTGCCTGTATAAAAGAAAATCCATCCAATTCAACAAGGATTACTTAAGACTGAATAATCATGATAACCCTGCCAATTCATTTGTTGTTTATTTGCTAGCTAAAATATGTTTTTAGCGCAATCAGCTGTAAGCGAAGCAGGGCCAACAGTTCCGAGTTAAATTTAGAAGTAACTTAGATTGTATACAGTGGGAGAAATGAATGTCTGAATGAGATACCGATCGTAACATATCTTATTGGTGGTATGGCTTAGTGCCAAATTGACGTTTCTGATTTCTAGGCAACCTTGTGTAAAGGGTAATAATCTTTCTTAATTGCTAACTGCTCCTTTTCATCAAAACGGAAAGATTTATTTTACTTGTGATGAGGTTTTTTTATACCTATGGTATCATTGAGTCATCAAGGCAAATTGCTAATAGAATTCGACAACTTTAGCATAGAGATAAGATTAGAAATTTCATCCATCCAGTTCAGAATTTTCGAAGTTATTATGTTCGCAAACAACAATTATTCAAAATGCAAAATTCATATTCGAGGGGGTTTGAAACGTGATGATTCTTCTAAATTTGGAATCTTTTTTGATGATTGCAAGACTTTTTTTTCGTACGTGAGAAATTAAAACGCTTTTATTTATTTCATAATCCTGAATTATATCCTTATAAAACATTATTATAACATTTAAGAAATCGCTTTTTTTTTCTTGCAGGATACGAATGAGCGCCTGTTTTATCGAGTTCTGTGTGAACACACAGAAGAGTTGATGCCTTTTGTTTATACTCCTGTTGTGGGCCTGGCTTGCCAAGAATACAGCCGGATTTTCCGTAGACCTAGGTAATACTGATGCGTAAATTAAAAATAGCATATTCCAGCTATTTTCAGTTCATTTATATTTACGAACAGACAGATAAACTGATATAATGTACAAAATGTATTTCTCGAGTTTAGACTTTTGAATCGAGACTTTTTCAAAATATTTTGATGCCATGTAAATTAGTATATGGAATTGCCCATCTGCTGAGATGAGCTCTCCAAAGTAAAATCCCAACTTCTATTTCGGCATCTAGTGAATCAGATAAGTTTTTTTTTTTATATGTGAGAATAAAAACTGAAAACTGAGCTTGAATATCACAATCGATTCCTCTGATCCACCCTAAAGTACTTTAATAAAGTCTGGACGATTTTGGAGTATATTGATATCTAAATGGTTTATTTCTAAAAGCCATCACCATCGTCATTAAAAACCCTTTAGAAGGAGATATGTCTTGATGTCGGTAGGAATAGCCAACTCCACGTTATTTTTGTACCCAAGTACAATGTCAGGAGCTTTACGTCCGAAGAAGTATGGGATAAAAAGCTATTACTAATTAACAGGCAATCATCCGTGAGCTATGTGAACTTAAATTTCATTTACATTTTTTATGCCAGGTTAATGATTTGTGATCGGCTGATTTACAATATTCTCACCTCGCAAATTGTTAATATTTTTCCTAGTGGTATTTTTATTTTGTGTTTTTCTATTAAGGGATCGCTATTTATTCTAAATGCATGTTAATTATTGGTTTGGATTTTAGTGTTTGCGAAATGGTGTTATATATTTACACCTTAAGGGATTAATGGATATTTTTAAAAAAATTTCTTAAGTACTCTACCAAAGTGGATGAGGTTTCCTATTAGAAGTTCTATAAATCAATTTGTGACAATCATATACGCAAAATAATAATAGCTCTATTGCTCATCTAGACAAGCATAATTTCTACTCGAATAGAAGAATTTCTGTGTTCATGAAAACAGGATTCTAATAAATAGGCGGCGTCCTCATTTCATGAAAATAAATGTATTTATTGCAAAAAAAAAATCGAATCCCAGGATATGTTGCCGGATAAGTAATAATATTTCTGAGCTGACTTATAACTGAATACTTTCATGTTATACTCGATGCTTTATTATTCTTTTTTCCTAAACATTATTGATACTGCACAGCGATGTTGATGAATTTGATATCATAAAGAAGCGAAACACTGCCAGATCCAGCAAACTTTGAGTAACATCCTTCTTTTAATTTATCAAAATATGCTCTTCTGATATGACACAAATTTGGTGCCATTTATGTCAACTCGCTCGAGCCAAGCGATAACATTTTAAAATACCATACCGAGATTTGAAATTATGCCTAGCGACAAATTACTACACAGAAAGGTGAGAAACGACATGGAATTTCAGTATATGTGTCAAAGAAACAAAAAAGAACACACTGTCGCAATTTCGCTTTGTCGGCTGATAAAAATGGGTTATTAAATAACACAGCGGTTCTCAATCTTTTAATTTTTGAAACCCATATTTCTAAAGCAATTTTAACTCCCACCTTTTTGAGATTTTGTAGAATTTTATCCTCCTCTGTACTTTTGAATGAAATTTCGGTTTTATATACCTGGTATCCATTTACTTAGGCGGTACACTCTATTTTTGTGTAATAGAATGCTTATTATTTATATTTCAATAATTAATTTTTTCAGTCTTTTATTTGTCTGTTTGTGCCTTCGTTTCTTCATCATATAGCTAATACCACTTTTTTAATATATTGATTTATTCAATAAAGACATCGAGTTTTCTTTTCATTTTAGGGGCGTTTTTATCTCCATAAACGATCTAGGAAATGTGTACAATATTCTTGGAAACTGGCCTGAAGAAAATGTAAAAGTAAGTATTGCCACATTTTATTCTTAGTTAAAAAAAATCTTTTTCGAAAGAAAAAAATCTCTGGATGTTTAGAAATGGGTCAATCGACTAAAAAAATGTATTTAATTGTAAAATAGTATTTATATCAATGAGTAATTTATATCGAGGAATTTCATTTATATTATGAGAATGATGTATTACTTACATTATTCATGTCCTTTTAAAAAGTAATTTGAAATCTATATACTTATCGAATAAATTTTTATTGAACAATTCTTTGAGATATTGCGTAAATTGTAAAAAATATTCTTTGGTGGGTATAAGACTTCAATGCTGAACTATGTTTTCTGTGCTCATATAAAAAATTTTTTTTGCTCTCAACAAAAGAGTTTTTATATTGTAAAACTGTATTTATAAAAGTTTTAGTTCTTCCTCATCCATTTAAAGTTCATACATAATGTGACTTGATTTAAAATTAGAGAGATAGGGCATTAGTTTAATAGCATAAGATAAAGAGCAGAATGGCATAAGTTTTCTATAATACTATGACTTATATGATCAGAAAATTGAAAGAAAGGGAAAATTTATGTATTCGAGAAGCTGTTAAAAGTTCAAATTATGTAAAATATTTAATTGAAAATTTCAGCGAGCATTACTCCCAGCATATCAGCGGTCGCCGAAATTAGCAGGTAAGGAGATAAATACGCAAATAGATTTTCACAACATTAATAAAAATTAGTCAGAAATTAATTATGGATATATGTTAATTAAGTTTAAAATGTGTCGAAATTTTTAACTATACTGATCACTTTATTAAACGAGAAGGCATCATAATACTTATTGCATGAACACTATATCTATATCTGTCTCTGCGGACAAACGTAATTCAATTGGGCATACTGCATCCGAAATTTTCTTAAAGATATATAATTATAGAGAGAATACAAAATACAAAATTTCATTGGCCTTATCCTTCCATTGTTCAGTAATCGTGTTGAAACGCATTTCGCTACATTCGCCTGCTCCCGTTTTTCGCCGAAAGGGGAAACGGAGGAAGTTTCTAGAAATCTAAAATGTTAAGGTCGAAATCGAAGATTGCTTCTTTCCTTTCACAATGAAATATTTTCTCTTTATATGCTGTTTATAAGAGAAAATACAAATCCATACTTAAAACAAAGTAACTGGAAGATACATTGCATGTTTTCAGTTCAAAACTTAAATGACGAAAAACGTAAAATAAGCTCTAGACATATGAAGTAATTTCGAAGAATAATATTTTGGAAAAGATTTGAAAACAACTGTAAAAAGTTAAGAAGATCTTCGTCTCCATAATCTGAAATATTTTGTCTGGTTTCACCTTTATATTTCTTTTCTACCAAATATTTATACATTTCTTGGGAATAAATAATATTCGCCGCAATTTTACAAGCAATTGCTGAAGCAAATATATTTGAAGCAAAGTTACGAGCTTCATTTTCTTCCAATAATTTGGTAACAGTTGAGCTTTAAGTATTCCTTTATATTTATTTTTTTTCTTTTGTAAGAAGTGCGCATTATGGAACATTGCGACAATTTGATTTCTACTTTCTGATGGCTATCGAGGATTTAAACTTCATTATGTCTGAGGGAAAATTAGTTTTCAGAATTATGTCTACGCATTGCGTTTATCAGACTATTCACTTGCTTAGTTACTGTAATGATTGTAAACACAGGGGATACAAGGTGCAATTTTCTCTACCATTCATCCAGTACCATCCCCCCTCTATATTCAATAATAGTGGGTCCAACAAAACTTAGTACTTTATTTTAATATTATTTTTTTATGTCCAAATCTGTCAACCGATTGATATTTTATTTAAGTATATATTTGATTTTGTTCAATGCTCCGAAGAATTTCCTTAAAAGGACCATAATTTTAAAAAGTTCTGCTTGCTCACTGGCATTAATGTTAAGGAAAAAAAATATTTAGTTATGGCATTTATGCGTTTTAATCGATGGCTTACAAAAAATATTTGTTTTTTTTAAACCATTTTATTTATTTATTTGCGCAATAAATAAGCACATTTTTTTCTCATATAAAATATTAGTTTAGCTCCTGTACAACAGCAGTGAATTAGATTTATTTAAATATATCAAATTAATAATGTTTAAAATGACAATAAGCTTTTATCTCTGAACTCTATCAACTATATCAACTATTCGCAAGTTACTGTTTATTTATTACTAGCTGGCACCCGGCGCGTTGCTGCCGAAGAAGAAATAATTTTGGAAATGCCGTTTGAAATTTAAAATAACTGTCATGTTTAATTAGGAATGATTGACAGAATAATATGTATTTTCGTATCGGAAGTGGATACATTCATTGAAATGGAGTGTTATATAAAGGAGAAGCGTAAATAATATTAAATTTACTTTTTAAAACTTTATTATCTCAGTCTTTAGATTTGGCAATATTTTTTGTTTGCTTTTCCATCTTCAGCAGAAACAAATAAGTGCAAAGTAATAAGTATTCAAAGTTTCGTCGCAATCGGTTGAGCGGCACGGTAGCGCATTAAAGAAATACAGAAAAAGATTGTTTTATTTATATAGAATTATATAGTTTTACCATGGTTATAAGCCTCCCGTGAGTGCAAGTAGTAAGTCTTCAAAGTTTTATCACAATCGATTGAGCAGCACGGCAGAGCATAAGAGACATACAGACGAACATTCATTTCTATTTATATAGATAAGCAGCTTTTAGCGATCAGCTAGGTGGCTGGGAATACTGATTGTGTTTAATTTCAATTAAATCATTCACGCAGAACTTGGTGCTCATGATTTCTTTAAAAAAACATTTTTAAATTTCAACTTGTGATAATTAAAGCTATATTATTTTAATATACTTGCATCAGTTCTGCTTATTGTGCGCAAGACTCCTCTTATTAGAGGAGGATTTCATGACATTATAGCAATATTAAACGCTTAGCTGTCCAGGTAACTCATCTTCAGAAGTATGTTATCATTCAAAGCATTAGGCATTCGTTTTCGTATTCAATATGTAAAATACTCAGAAAAATTTACTGAATTTTCTTTCTTAACTTTTAACAATAGTAAGAAAATCAAGTCATTAAATATTTGTTGAAACAATGAAAACGGTTGTAATTTCATTGAAGCAATGTAATTAATGCATTGTTAAAAATAATGCATAATTTTTTAAATTATTAAAATCTTTTCCAAAAATTAGTTGTCAGCTAAATTGGGTTTTTAAAAGGTAACTTTTTGAACAATAAAATGTTGTAATAGTCAGTTTTGTGCAATAATATATTAATAGCTGTCTCGGAAAAACACCAAAATCTCATTTAATTTTTAATGAAAATTTTAAAATATCATACCGAAGTCCATATTTTTACCCTACAAAAGTTTCATTTTATTAAACTAGGTAACTCTATCCCAAACAGTCTTGTTTTTAAAACAACACACGCATGCATGTGTATACAATTTTCATTATCTCAGGTTGAGATAGATTATAATCGGCATTTCATAAAAAGTGTTGCAAAAAATTTGAAATACAATGTCATTTTTGTATGACATTTACTAATACTTTTAGGCATATCGAAATTAATGATAAAATCATATTAAATAAAAAACATACTTGCTCCCGAAACAAAAATTTTCTTATTCTTCCTAGCACACATGTTATTTAAAAAAAGCAACTACATATAGAATTTATTTGACTATGAAGACTTAGACTTGAATGTAATGACTCGTGCCTTTCATATAACATAGAAAAAGTGTAATGGTTTGTTGGGGAAAGAAACACGAATGAATGAATGGTAACAGTGAAAAACCCATAAACTATCCATTCTCTAACATTTCATTATCAAGTTAAATTTAGTTAATTAGTTTCCTTCTAATTGTTTGTAAACTTTATTTCAACAGGCCATTGTTGTGACAGATGGCGAAAGAATTCTTGGTCTGGGAGACCTTGGAGCCAATGGTATGGGCATACCTGTAGGCAAGATGGCCTTGTACACTGCCCTGGCTGGAATTCCACCCTCTGCTCTGTTGCCAGTCACTTTAGATGTAGGCACTAATAATGAGGTGAGTGAACTTGAGTTGTACTTGAAGAATAAATCAAATATGAAAATAATTGCCATGTGAAATCGCTGTGTACCATGGATAGCATGTGGATAGTTCGAAAATTATTGTTAGTATGTCTATTGTGTTGTCAATTGTTACTAAAGGCAATTAGAAATTATCTTTATATGAAATATATCAAAGTAATTATGAAGTTATTTGTTTGAATCTGACCCTCAACTTCAGATGTGAAATGGTAATTTACAACAATAGCTTATTGTTTTAGCATTCCTTGATAGTTGAAGAAAATTATTGTTCTAAATGTAAACAAAGTTTAAACATTTATATTTCAATACCAATTTTGAAAATTATTACAATACTTGTAAAAAAATAACCATTAAAAATATGTTTAGTATTTAAACACAATAATTTTTTTTTAAAATCATGTTTAAAGAAATTAATCTATCGTTTTTACTTTTAAAATAATAAATATAACAAATAAAATATCTTATCGAATTTTTCAACTTGCTTATGATGAGAATTTACTGAATTTATTTCTAATAAAGAAATTAATAAAAAATAATAATGAAAATTCATTATTTGAAAAGTACATAAAATCTATCGAAAAAAAATCTTTTACAAAACCCATTTTTGAAAAAGAAATTATGCTTACATTTAAGTAAGCATGGAAAAAAATCTTTTGCGTGAAAAAAATTGTGGGAAATTTAAAAGGTAGTTTAATTCGAGCGTTTGTATATAAAATATTTTAAACGATTTGTAGTATCATTAAAAATAACTAGCACTTAGATGCAGCCTCTTTATCTGAAATTATGAACTTGTAAGACATATTTCAAAATACAAAAATCCTCGTTTTACAGATTTTTAAAATGGTTATTTCATATCAAGTTTAATATTCTATGAAGAATAAATATTGGCATTGAAAAATTTTCTAAAGTTTAACGGATTAGGTTCGAATCTCATTAATCGCTTAATGGAGTTGAGTTTTTAAGTTCTTTTTCCTATTCTGAGTGAATTGATGTACTCATAAAGCTTGTCCGCTTGCATACAGGCAGTTTGTGTAATACACTTATTTGTTTGTAAAATCAAATAAATTCTATATCTTTCCTCTCTTTTTCGTCGAGCAGAAACTGCTGAATGATCCTTTTTACATTGGTCTGAAGCAGAAAAGAGTGAATGGAGAAAAATACGACCAACTCATCGATGAATTCATGAAAGCTGCAGTGAAAAGGTAGATTTTTAAATTTATCTCCATAAAATACCCTTTGGAAGAATCCACTTTCAGGGGGGGGGGCTCTATTTTTTGAGTTGAAAAATTATTATATCCTGTAAACAGAGATATTCTAATCTCTTATTGCAAGCTCAATGACGATATGACATAATGCTTTAGATTTGATTGTGTCAACCATTAAACTTTGTGTATATTTATTTTTGCGTATTATATAATTGACATAAAGAATACCATTCTACAAACCAAGATCATGATAGGGAAATTTTTGGGGTTGGAATTTATGCCCAAAGGAAGCAATATTCTTAATGTGACATAAATACCCATTAAAATTCCTAAAAACTCCATTAAAAATATTAAATTAAGGCTACAAGTTATTTAAAATTAGCTTTGAAAAGTAAAGAGAAAATTTAAGAAAATGTTATTGATATCACTGAAAAACTTAATACAGTCGAATCCGGTTAATTGGACCACCGGATAATCGGACCAGCTGCTTATTCGGACCGAATCTTAAAGAACCGAAACAAATCCTATGTACTTAAGCCTTGTATTATTCGCTTATTTGAACCAAAATTCCGTTTAAACGGACCAAAGAACGTGGCAGGGAAGATGAAAAAGAAGCCACAAGTCGCCTGTGTACAGCAGAAAGTCCGAAAGGGGAAAGAACCAGTGGGAGGCGAGCAAGCACTTTGTTTCTTAGAACGGGCAGCTTGGTAGCCGCCAGTGAGGAACCACTGCTTCTCTGCTTTTTGGGGAAATGAAATCCCACGTACACCAGTTTCTTCGGAACACTTTAGCCAGTGAACTGTGCGTGTCTTGTCTCCCCTGCCAAAATGCCTGGAAAAAACATCCACCTGGAATTTCTACCTCCCAGGACCACAGCTTTGGTACAGCCAATGGACATGGACATCATAAAAAATTTGAAGACCTTTTATCGTGAAAGGTTGGTTAATTACGTCATTGAAGCAATTGAAGAAAGTTTGCTGACCTCATCATCATCAACAGCCAGAGAAGTCAGTGCAAAGGTCAACGTCTTAAAAGCAGTTACATTTTTGGCCGATGGCTGCCGAAATATAAGCAGTGAGACAATTCAGAACTGTATTTCTCACTGTGGCTTTAAGCATTTGGTCTTGGAGGTGGATGTGGACATGCTGATTGAAAGTGAAAATGGTGAGGGAAATCTGGAACTCCAACAGGTCGAAAATTACGAAGAATTTCTATCCATCGACAACGAGCTTCAATCCTACGATAAAAATAAAGATTACGACGCTTAAATTGTTGTTCGAATTACAAAACACATTGCAGCATCGGAAGACCAGGAAAGTGATGATGACGCCCCTAATGAGTTGGTGCAAATGACAACACAGGATGACAGGAAATGCAATGAAACTTTGCGTCGCTATTTCTTGTAGGAGGGAAATGAAGGCAGTCCCATTGCTGCGTTAGATGTTTGTAGTGATTTTGTTCAAGTGCAGTCTGTCAACAGAACGCGTCAGATCACACTAGATAAGTTCTTCAAACGTTGATTGGAATTTAATAAGAACTTTTTTTATTGTGCTTCGCATGCTGAGTATCGTGTAGATCGTTTCAAAGAATTTGTTTGTAAATTTATTTTTCAATGAATAAAGTTCATAAGCAACAGTAGTTCTTGTTTGTATGTTTGCCATACGCGTGTGCCGCACAGTAAAGGTCATAATGACATTTTAATATGTTACGTATAGGACGTATCGTCTTGCAGCACAGGGCATGTTCGTGTAATCGGACCAGCCGGTTATTAGGACCAAAATGATCGCGTCCCGATGTGGTCCGATTGACCGGAATCGACTGTATTTTAAATTTTAAACTGGTGTCTAAACGGGGTCTATACTGTAATATGCTCCGAAATTATTATGGTAAAGTGTTAACATTTCGATTAATTTTTAATTGAAGTTGCGAAAAGTCCTTTCTTAGGGAGAATATACTATTCAAGAAGTAACTATTGATAGCTGATATCTCTTAAATCTGATGTATCTGTCCTATGAAATATTGTATTCTGGATGGAAATATTTTAAAAGAGCCGGTTGCAAATGGTGTATCAGCTTCAATTACGTGGTGAATCCTTTTCTGGACTTGTTCATTGTATATATGAGCTATCTTAATAGTTTTAATATTATAGCACTTAAAAATGCAATTGTGTAGTTCATCTGCCTTCTAACTTTCACTATACTGTGATTTTCTTTTCTTATTATAAGTCATGCAAGTTACGCAAACTCTTTCCTATTCATTTTTTAACAATGGATGAAAAACAAATATGATAAATATTGGTAAAACAATGAAAATGTTTTGAATTTCTATCAACAATGCAGTCTATCGTTCCAAATTTGGCAAAAATTTATTTAAAAAATTAAAATTATGTAAAAATATCACGAGTATTAAATTAGGGTCATAATTTATTAAGTTTTAAGATGATAAAAATATAATTGATGTTTTATGATATTTTGGGGAATCATCGCTGAGAAATATCAAAGTATAAAATTTTGTTTCTTATATGTAAAATAATTTTTCTTCCTCAAATCCTGGCACATTTTTAAATACTGGCCAATTTCTCTCAATTCAATCTCTTTGTAAATTATGGCATGATATAAGTTGAATTGTATAATTGCATTTCATTTTATTAGCCAATAAACTGATAATTAAAGTACTGCAATGAAAGACAATAAAAATTATTTTTATTCTTTCATGAAATATCTGTTGAAAATTACATAAATCTCATTTATGTCCAACAGATATGGCAGCACATGCTTAATCCAATTCGAAGATTTTGGTAATCAAAATGCCTTTCGTTTATTGGAGAAATATAACGACGATTACTGTACATTCAATGATGATATACAAGGTAAGAAAAATATTTAATTTCACAATTCATTTTTGTATGTGAAAATGCGCATATCGTATTACATGAATCAGATAAGGGAAAACTCTGAGCCAATTAGCTTATTTTAGAATAAGAAAATGCACTTTCATCGTTTGTTCTGCTTTAAGAAGGCATACATGTATAATTAAGAGTAATTGATTGAGAATTAACGAGTGAACCTTATCAATTATTGAACAAATCTTTTACCCTGATTACACAGCATTTTTTTGTTTGAAATAACTGTTGAGGACATAACAGAATGCCTTCCCATACTAACGTGTCCGTGACCATTGTGCTCACTGAATGGTTTGGTGGGCATGTTAAGGGAATTTTATTTAAGTAACAAATTATTTACAGTAGGAAAAAAAAAACGACTATTTACAGAATTTCCAAGCAAATAAATTAAATTATGATGAAAACCACTTATAATAATTTTCAACTTAGAAATATAGTTTGAAATAATTACATACTAATAGATAAAATATGTAAAAATATACAGATATTCTTTGTTCACTTAATTTTATGACATGGTAGATGAAGATGCATTAATAAGAATCAAATGGAAATTAATTTGGTTAAAGACAAAAACACGATATTTGGCATTACATAACCCTTATCTTAAATGTTTATTTTTATCTTTGTATAAATGGCTCAGCCAATCCGTTTTATAAAAATGAATTAAATTTTAATTTTTAACGAAATGAAGTTTAGAAGAAAAGCGCTATGCTTTTTGAGATTCTATTGAAGCAATAAATTATATTTGTTCAAGAGCAATTTAAGCATTTCCATGGATGCTTACCAGACCATTTATGATAGTAAAACATTGTAGCATAGGGCAACAGATATTATAAGTAGTGTTACATAAAAGATGTTGGAAGCTTTTATTGAGAATTACATTTATACCTTGTAATATCTTTTGCTACAAAAGGACTCTCACAGCAATTTAATTTCAGAGTCCAATTATATTTATTAAAAATTATAATTTACAAAAAACATTAAAGTTTAATAGATTTTACGCTATGCATTTTTATGAAGGCAAGATTTTATGCTGACACTGTATTTTTAAATTACTGGTTTCAACTGCATTTTAATGCTTAAAATTTATTTGAATTACTATAAGCAAAGTTTAGAAATAAGCAGATGCATAAAATAGTTTTATTTTAAATATGCAAAAAGTTTGCTTTAAAAATTAATTTTAAAAAATATGTTGCGGTATAAAAAATTATATAAAATAGTCATCAACCTATAAAATTTAATACTTCTTCAAAGTTTTATTCATTTGCCAACCAAGAGTGTTTTTGTTAAATTGTATTCACATAATGATACTGATATTTTTCTCATGCAGAAACACACTGCTTTCGATTTGAAAAAAAATAAATATTTTTTTAATACATTTAAGCAATTTAGCAGGCTTAAATGATGACGTTTGACTGAATTACAATAAACTTTTTTTTATATTTTGATCTATTACTGGAATCTAATCTTTCAGGTGTTTTTTTTTTTTTAAGATCAATTGTTAGTTTGAGCAATCTTTTCAAATAATGACAAATCAAATCAGACATGCTGAATCTAACGATTAAATTATCATTCCATTAATAATAAAATTAAATTAAATTGTAATCTGTGTTTGAAAATCAAAATTTAATCTTTTAACTTAATCTCAAATAGTACTATTGCTTAAATTTAATATTAATATTCTTTCTCAGTAATGCGACTTATTAGTAAACATTTTTATTGATTAGATGTTAGCAGATTTAATTTTTTAATTTACACAGTTGAATTTTTATATAATACACCTAAATGCAACCAACAAATTAGTTTTATCATTTGTTCGGACAGATAATCTAAAGCAATCGTTTTCAAAGTATTAGTTAAATGCCTAATTCCAAAATGATTGGAAATATACTTTAATGTAAATTTAGATCGATTAGGCCAAAATGTTGATTTCTATTTGCATATAAGAAAAATGTTTAAAGCAAAATTTTTATCAAAAAAGGATATTCTTCAAAACGCGTAATATTCAAAAAGTGATTCACTGTATTGATTTAATCTACTTTTATATTGAAGGCACTGCCTCCGTAGCAGTTGCAGGAATATTGGCCAGTGTGAAAATAACAGGCACCAAAGTTTCTGAGCATACCTTCCTGTTTTACGGGGCTGGAGAGGTAAGTTTAGAGAGATTCTTTTATTAGTGTTCTGATTTACGATATACTGCGAAGTAAGTACTGATAGCAAGTAGTAGGAACTATCGAAAATTGCATATAACTTTTAATGGAACAAATTTATTATTGCACAAAGAGGTATGCCTTAAAATTTACTATGACAATTCAAACTTGTAACGAGAGTAAAGGTGGTTAACACGAGGCTTATTATTGCGCGCAATCGTTGCCTCTAAAGTAAATTTAGATTAAATTTAATTATTGTTGCTTTTCTAGATACAGCACTAATTTACGTGATAGTGAAACTTTTCGTTGGTTAAATAACTTGAAGACTCGGGTTGTCTTTTCTGAGGTTTATTTGATAACATAACAATTAAAGACACAAGGATACTCCATAGTATAGTGGGTCTAGAAAACTGCACTATGGTTTATTTCGGGAGAGAGCTAAAATCACACTCTCCACCAGAAAGATCACGTGGTTCACTGAATTCTTAACAACCTCTCTACTGTTGTCCCTGTATTGTTGTTGTATGAACAGATAGCAACATATGAGCATTTGAGACAACGTCGTTGGGACAATGGTCAACGGTTGACCCAAAGGTACAACAATTTGCCTCTGTCCTGTTGTGCTCACTTGATTTTCCGAAAGGCGGCGTGATCTTCTATTGTGTGCAATAGTTAGCCTCGTGTGAACTCACCTTAACAAAATATTTTTTCGGCTCCAGTTTTCAATGCCTTGGCAAGTGTAAATGCTGCCTTGAGCATAGTTTATTTATCGTCTTCATCTACCCACTTACCTTTCAGGCATTGGTCTTCCAAAAGTGCACTGTTTCGACTTCCCCCCTCATATTTAGCTTTTAAAAAATTTCCTTAATACATTAAAAATTCAGTACAACGCGCCCTGTCTTGCTGGAATAAAGAACCTTAAGACAGTTATAGCCCTACCCTATCCCTCTAGTCTCTTTATACCAATAATCGTAAATAAGTTTTTCATTTTTTTTCTCGGATTCATTACAACAGTAAAGAAAATCACTTTTACTCTGAAAACTGCTGTTTTTTCAGTCTAAAATTATCCATATTGAAATAAAAATCAGATGTGTTATTCTAGAATAATAGTTTGGAGAAAAACGGCAGTAATTGCACCAGAAAAAAAAAGACATTTCGAGGTCATTATACAATCTAATGGGGATATTATCCTTTCGGTTTTCCTATAAATGAAACAATATAATGCGGTTTAGCCATCTTAATGTAGAAAAAAAATGAAGTATGCAGCTTAGACGTATTCCTTTCGGCCGATCAGCTCAATAATTTGATATAAATCTGCATTTTTAGTCGCAAAGCCTTGTACCAAATTTCATTTATCTAAATCGCTGCTTCTTTCAGCTGCCCCATTCATATACTTGCGAATGTATAGATCAATATGTCATAAACGGCTTATGTCCAAAATGTGATGCGATACTTTTTATTTGATTTCACCAAATATAAAGAAATGAATTTGTGAAATAAAAGAATGAATAGAAATAATTGAATTAAATCTGCAAAATTTTATTTTGTTGTAAAGAAATTTTAATTGTGATGTAATCATGTCTAATTTCATATATCTACTTTTCACAGATAACTAAAATTTGAAAAAAAAAACTTAATTAAATTCAGTCTTTACGGATAAATCTAAAATAGATCACTATAATAATTATGCTCTTATTTTTAATAACATCTGAAAAGTTCCTTAATTATTGTTGAATATTTTCAACTGAAATTTGTACCGTTCCGGCTTTACAAATTATAAAATCGCAAGCATACATTGTGTATACAGATTTAAAAAATTCTTTGAAAGTATTTATGTTCGTACTAAGACTGAGCCATTCGTTTATTTGACACGTTTTAGTTTTATTTTTCATTTAAAATGAAAATGAATTTGAATGAATTCATTTAATATGAAAAGCTATGGTATAAATTTTTGTTGGATCCCCTGACACATGGCATAGCAGAAAATGGAAAAATAGTTAAAGCACACTAAGAAAAATTGCTTCATTCTTTTACAGATGTCGATAAAAATATAAAATTTAATATTCAAAGGAAAAAACGGACAGTTTGAGGTGATCATGTCCATAATAAACTAAAATTTGTGCAACCATTAATCGCAAGTCTCCAATAAGCGAATTTTAACCATGAAACAAATGACTGTTAAATTGACGAGACTAAGGATGATCGCATTCATCCTTAGTCTACACCTACTAAAATCGAACTGCCACGAATACGAATGTCATGCTGCACAATTTTATCTAATAGACATATTTTGAAGGAATACGTCAATTTTAGCAATTTAAGAATGAAATATTCTATGTTTTTCATGCTTATCTTGTAATTGATCGATATTCTAAATACATGATTTCATTTAATTTCCGAAATTGTTTAATGTTTACATTTTATTTGATCTTCCTATCTTAGACATTTGAAAAAAATAATAATTTGATAATTCGTCTTGTATTTTAATTTGATGATGATAGTAATGTGAACATTACTATCTAACAGTGATCATCTACTCTGATGAGGTTATTTTCATAGAAAAAAATAAACTTACCTCAATTATGGAGGGAATTATATAAAGAAATAATTGAAAATCAGCTTTTTCACATAATGACAATTATTCTGTTAGGTATGTTCATTTGTTAACACCAAAAAAATTGTGTTCGCGTTTGGTATGATATCTAAGAGGGATGATCCAAAATAAAGTTTACAAGGCAAATGAAAAGTGCTTTAATGACAATAAACACAGGATATAAATGGTAATTTAGAGACATATGTGGCGTTCACTTCTCCACATAATTACCAAAGCTGTTGAAACATTTATCACACCACTGGACTCATTTGTTTAACCCGTCCTGGTAATAATCAGGTCTGTGGTTCTTGAGCCAGTTCTCTGCTCCTTTTTGAACATTATCATCTGATAGAAACCATGTTTCTAATTAGTGTTCCTTCAGGGAAAAGGAAAGAGTCATTGGGGAGTCAAATCGGATACCTCGAGACCTCCCTCCTATAATTTCCAGAAATCTCTCAGCCCGCTTCAAAAGAACGGCATCGCTTCTCCGCCTATTTATTACTCATTGCTTCGCCCACTACACTTCAATGATTTGTCTGTAAATGTCCGATGGGGACACGACCCCAAGAAATCGTATCACGGCTCGCTTCTCTGTGCGTGACCGTTTCTATAGATGTCTTGCTATTACTATCGCGGTTTCAGGTATCGGCACCAATACTAGCTTCTTGAACGACTGGCCTAAAACAACTGGCGCCATGCGTCTCCATTCTGGGTAACAATATTCCCACCCACAATTTCTGTTTTCAAAATACTATTACTTGTACAATTTTTTTGGACTATCCCTCGTATATTGGTTAGTAATCTATACTTATAATAAAGCTCAATGTGTGTGTGTGTGTGTGTGTGTGTGTGTGTGTGTGTGTGTGTGTGTGTGTGTGTGTGTGTGTGTGTGTGTGTGTGTGTGTGTGTGTGTGTGTGTGTGTGTGTTGGCGCTCTACAGACCAAACCGTTGGACTTACAGCTACCAAATTTGGTACATGTATACCTTGGAGCTTGGGAATGTGCACCTCGGAGCCCTTTTTTCGAATTTTTAATTAGAATTTGAATTAATTAAAATTTAAGCGAAATTTCGACGTTTTTCCGCTATAACTTCCGAAAATATTATCGCACAAACATGATTTTTACATCAATTTAAAGATTAAAAAATTAGCTTTCTAATGGCATCTTTGTTTTAATGTATAACTTAAGCTTCTATTTTTAACGAATTTTTAAAGAAATATTTTAACCATGTTTTACAACAATATATTTCGGACAAAACAATAAAATTTAATCTTCACGAGCACGTCAAGGGGGAAAAATTAGGTTTTATCAGCATGTTGCCATCCTATTGACGGAAGTTCAAACTAAAAAACAACTATCATTACAAATTAAATCTAAAGAAATGCAACTTTTAGCACGTGACTGGATAAAATAAAATAAATATAATATGTGACATTTTCTAAAATAAATAATGCTTTTATTAAACTGTTGAAATCATACTGACAGAAGTTCAAATTAAAAATAAATTAACTATGACTGCAAATTAAATCGAAAAAAAATGTAACATTCACCACGTGATTGGATGAAATTAAATAAATATTAAATGTTATGTTTTCTAAAAAAGAAATACAAGACAAAGGTTTCTATGATCGTTTGCAACATCTATATCATTAATTTAGTAAATCAGTGTTACGTGACTTTCGAAGTTTAAGTATATCTGGCAGAGAAATTATAAAGAGAGCAAGGCACATAAGTATTTAATTGAAAATCTTAGACCCCATGACTCTTGGCGAACCAGCTGGACGCCAAAGGCGTCTAGTACAATATAAAATTAGACACAAAAGTTTAACGAAAAATTTAATTTTTTTTTCAAGGCAGCTCTTGGAATAGCTGATTTGATTGTGATGGAAATGGAAGAAGAAGGAGTGTCCACGGAAGATGCAAGAAATAGAATCTGGATGGTGGACTCGAAGGGTTTAGTTGTAACAGTAAGTTAAAATTATTTACTGTATTATCTACACACATATAGTTCTATATAGTTATAGTCTACACACACATTGTGTGTGTAGACTCTCTATAGGCCAGATCATTCGACCTACAACTATCAGATTTGGCGCATCCAAACCTTGGAGTACGGAAATTTACACCTCGGGTTTATTTTTATGAATTTTTCATTAGAATTTAATTAATTAAAGTTAAGCGAAATTTTGGTGTTTTCCTGCTATAACTTCAGAAAGCATAGAGTAAAATGATTTTAACAACTGAACTCTCTATAAAAATAATCAAAAAAACTCTCCACAAAAATAATCTTTCCAAAGATACAAATGCTTTAATCTGTAATTAAATCTCTATTTTTATGATTTTTTAAAATTAATTTAATCATATTTTTGAAAAATTTCATACAAAATAAAAATAAAATTTAACCTACACGAGCATAGCAAAAAAATTAATTTGTATGAACAAGCTGCCATCACATTAACAAAAGCTCAGATTAAAAAATAAGATCATTATTATTGCAAACTAAATTTATAAAAATGTAATTTTCGCACGTAACTATATGAATGAAATAATATGTTTTCTATAAAAAAATAGGAGACAAAATTTACTCTGATATTTTACAGACCATTTTTGTATTTCTATGATTATTTATTTCATTCAAATCAATTGAATGAATAATGCCCTGGTTATTAATAAAAAAATCAGCTTTGTTTAAGGCAAGCATGGCTTAATTCATACAAGATATCCATTCAAATTTTGACCCAACGGCTAATTTATAAATCTATAGTAGCAGACTGTTTAGTATTGTTAAAATGGTCTAAATGAAATAAATAATTATATTAAACTTGGGTCAATAAATACTCTGAATAATCTATACTTATAATAAAGCTCAATGTGTGTGTGTGTGTGCGTGTGTGTGTGTGTGTGTGTTGGCGCTCTACAGGCCAGACTGTTGGACCTACAGCTACCAAATTTGGTACATGTATACCTTGGAGGTCGGGAATGTGCACCTCGGAGCCCTTTTTTCGAATTTTTAATTAGAATTTGAATTAATTAAAATTTAAACGAAATTTCGACGTTTTTCCGCTATAACTTCCGAAAATATTATCGGATAAACATGATTTTAACATCAATTTAAAGATAAAAAAATTAGCTTTCTAATAGTATCAGTATTTTAACATTTAACTTAAGCTTCTATTTGTAATGAATTTTTAAAGAAGCATTTCAACTATATTTTTCAACAATATATTTCGGACAAAACAATAAAATTTAATCTGCAGGAGCACGTTACAAGTGGAAGGGGAAAAATTATCTTTTATCAATAGGTTGCCATCAGATAGATAAAAACTCAAATTAAAAAAATAAATAATTATTGCAAATTAAACATTTAAAAATGCAATTTTCAGCACGTGTCTGCATGAAATGAAATAAATATGAAATATGTTTTTTCTTTTTAAAAAAAAGAAAATGCAAAGAATTTTTTGTGACTTTTACAATATTATT
>JAPMOQ010001578.1:4786229-4797783 GCA_026543055.1 Argiope trifasciata | reverse complement strand
CTATTTTTAACGAATTTTTAAAGAAATATTTTAACCATGTTTTTTTGAGCACGTGACTGGATAAAATAAAATAAAACAATGCCGGAAGTTCAAATAAAAAAAAAACTATCATCGCAAATCAAATCTAAAGAAATACAACTTTCAGCATGTGACTGGATAAAATAACATAAATATAAAATGAGATATCTTCTAAAAAAATAAATGCAAGGCAATGGATTCTATGATCGTTTGCAATAGATATATAATTAATTCCATAAATTATCTTTATTTACAGTAAACCTGGTTGAATTTAGACAGGATATGCATTGAAATCCCGACTTAATGGCATATTTCTATAATCGTTTGTAATATCTGTATCATTAATTCAATAATTTTTCCCCTTTTTCGTTTTCTTTAAAAAACATATTTAACATTTTGGCAACATCAACGAAAAAAACATTTTTAATATTTTGGAAGCATAATCGATAAATTGTTAGAGTATTAAACTCAAAAAGTTTTTTCGAATAAAGTTACCGACTCTAACTACTAATAAGTGAATCTTTTAACTTTAACTATTTCTTAAATTTTGGCTAATGAATATGTGATTTAATTGAAAATTTTAGAACGCATTACTCATGGCGAACCAGCTGGTCGCCAAAGGCGGCTAGTTACGAATAAAAAAAAAATTCTTACTTTGCTCTGTGAGTGAGATTTAGCAAAATATTATTCAGACATTAATATCTTTAAAAAAAAGTTGCACCATTCGATTAAATCAATCATTAAAATTGATTGATTTATGAAAATTTGAATATTATTATTCCATAAAAAAAGTACGATTTTAGATTTTTCTAACCATCATCTTAAAGAAAATATGAATTCTGGGTTAATCAGTACCCGGAATTTCTTCAAGACTGATAATTAGATGACTGCGAGTTTGGGTCTATGTGTTAATGCTCTACACACCAGGCCATATTATCTACAGCTACCAAACTTGGTTAATATATACTTTGGAGGATGAAAATGTATGTCTCGGTAAGAATATTGAAAATTTTAATTAAAAGTTTCATTAATTAAAAATTGAGATAAATTTAGCATTTTTTTCGGATAACTTTTGAAAATATTACAGCAAAAAACTGTTTTTTAAATCATCTTAAAATTCAAAAAACGATTTTTTTTCTTCAAAGGTACCAAAGTTTTAAACTAAAAGTTAAGTTCCTATTTTTAATGAGTTTTTTTTTAATATTATGCTCATATTTTCCAGTAATTTATTTCGTACAAAAGGAAAATAAGATTTAATCTGCTAGAGCATGTTAAGAGTATATCAGCACGTTGCCATCACTTTGACAAAAACTCAAATTGAATGATTAAAATAACTCTTATTGCAAACTAAAACGAGGGAAGTATTATACTCAGCACATGTTGAAATGAAAATACAATGTTATGGAATAAATATGAATTATGATATTTTCTACATGATTCTGTGACAATTGATTGCAGTTTCAAAAAATGGATTGTACAATGAATAAAATATAGTTAGGCTGCTATAATTGTATAAACAGGATCTGACTAAGTCAACAAACCTCCACATCAACGGAGGCGCTAAAATCAAACAAAGTTTTTATTTCACGTTTCCTTCTTTAATGAACTATTTTAACATTGCTTTTTAAAGGCAGAAAAGACAGAGGGGGCACAAGAAATTTATGCTCCTTGCCCCAATTAGGCTAAGTTGGGCCCTGAATAGGATTTAAGTGACTTTCGAAATTTAAAGCTTAAATTTAATTTTCTGAAGAACTTGAAAGAGAGAGAAGGGTATATAAGTATTTAATCAAAAATTTAAAAGAAATTACTTCTGGGGAACCAGCTGCTCGGCAAAGGTTGCTAGTCTTGTAATAAAATGTGTGTTTAAATTAACGAGCGTTTTGAAGATACTTAATATACGTTGTGAGACACTATTTTGAAGTATGATCAGATGACTTAGAATCATCATCTTATTTTCTATTTTTCCTTCCGATAAAAGGGCTTTTAATATTAGTGTCTCTGGTAACACAATGATTCTACAATATCAAACAATATTCCGAATATTTTTTATATCATACAATATTGTAATATATGTGTGCTACTAGGGTACTAAACAACAACCAGGGTGGGATACGGAGAGCATTTTAATGAAATTGAATCTGGACAAACTGGCCTTAACATTTCTTAACATCTTAACATTTCTAAAATATTATATTTTTTAATGTGTAGAAAAAATTATTAAAAATTTACAAAATCTAGTGCGATATATTAAACCTTTACAGGGCATAATTCTAAAACATTCACAAAAAAAATTTAGGATTTCATCGTAAAAAAAATAATGATTTAAACACTAAAACCTTAAAAGTTCTTGAATTTTCCATTTAATTTATTATAAAAGGAGGTAAATATACTTACCAAACATCGTTCCGGGAAAACTGAACGTGGTAAGCAAACTTACCACTGAGTTTTAAGGGTAAAATTCGAATCGAATAATTTCGAATACTCGTTGATTAAGTATATTTACCACTCAATTTTAGGTAATTTAAAACAACATTATGCAGTTTTTTTCCCTTGCTTAACAGTCCTTTAATTCAAATTCAGTAATGCCTTACATTAAAGTTTGAAACTCGTTTTTCATTTTTTAAAAAATGGCTTAAAACAAAACTGTTGAGATTTGGTGTAATTTTATTAATAACATCTTAGCCACATTTTTCTTTAAAAAATAAAGTAAAATGTCGTAAACTACAGTATTCAAATGATCGATATCTCAAAAATGAAGTCAAATCATCAACAGGAAGATTCCGAATTTCAAGAAATTCCAACTGTATCAAAAGTTTTGATCATTTTTCTAAAATGAATGCTAAATTTAAATTAAATAAATATTAATAACAAATAAGGATATATAAATATAGGAGTATCTTAGGCATAAGGAAAATAACACAGTGGTGTTTTATGTCTGAAAATTTTTTCAGGATTTAAATTTTAATGACAAAAGCCGGAACTTAGAGTCGCAAAGAAAAACCTTACATCGTGAACTGACAGTGGTAAGCATATTTACCACTTTTGGATTTAAGTGACATTTAACTATAGACTTGATGCATTTCAGAGCTATTATAGAAGTTTAATCGAGTTTTAAGCATCTATTTAAGGTAAGAATATATACCAGAAAATTACAAAGTGTTAAATAATAAGCAATTTTGTACTTTTCTTTTATTACTTTCTATTTGTATAATATACTTGGTTTAAATATCATGTGTAGTTGTCAGCACATTAATATATTAAATGAAAATAAGAAAAATATTAATTTCCTTTGTAATATTTCACGTAATTTTATTGATAGTTCAACATTTTAATATTAATTATCAAACTCATATTGACATTCTATCTTTTAACATTTATAACTGAATTTTAATTCTTTTATCAAAAATTTCAAAACAAGTGAAATTTTAGAAGGCTTCATTTTATATTTAAGTGCACCAAAAAGTATTTGTATTTGATTTTATCATACTCCACGTAATTAAGTTACTTTTCATCTGATTGATAAATTTAAGATTTTAAACATGTCAGGTGGTAATATATGAAAAAGAAGGAAAATTGAAATAAATTTTATTCTATAAAAATCATTTCTGTTGGAATAATTAAGAATTGGACACTAGACAAATTATAGAGCATCCGGATTGTAGCGGACCAAATAACATCTCTGAATTATATAATGCATTATTCTGCTACATGAGGGACTCGCTGGTGCAGCTCATATATCGTGGTTCTAAATTTCGAAGTCCGTCCCAAAATATCCCTATAGTTGCTTTAAAAAACGAGTCGTTAACATAACTAAACTAAACTATCTACACGTGGGAAACAAGCCCACAACATATAACGGAGGAAGAAATATTATGTTAAGATGTTGAGTTAAAGCACTTTATACAGACATACTATATACTAAAAAAAAAAACTGAATATATGAAGTTTTATAATAGGAAAATATGACTCATCGTCAAGCAGCACGTTCCAGCAGGTGCACCTGAATAGTAGGAGTCCCGCAGCAAAGAATGGTGATTATAGAGAGTACTTACATAATTCCAAATCAATTAGAGCTGCCATGGCTTGATAGTAAGATCGCGCCCTTCTGATTCGAAACCCAATTTTACCGAAGGATCGTAGTGTAAGCTGGTCTGATGCACGTTAAATCCATCTGGGCCAAACGCTCCCCCGCTGAAGTAAAGTGGAAGTTTGGAGACAGGGGTTGGGGGTTCAGCTCAAAAACCGTCCTCATCACCTGACAGCGGATCAGAATCACGTCCATCTCAAAATAGCCCTAGTGTTGCTTTAAAACGAGACGTTAATATAACTAAACTAAACCAAATCAAATATATGCCACTATGCATGTTTACTGAACAATCTGATTGGCACATCTTTATCAGTATCAAAATTTATTCCATTAACTCTTACAAATAATAATCGAGATGTAAAATAATTGAATTATCCGTAGGTGCAGCATGCGTAAATAATTCTTTTCACAAAATAAAAACCTCCCTCATATTCTCTCAAAACCTTCTCTTAGGGTCGCGGTGGCCTGGTGGTAAGGTCTCGGCTTCGGGACCGGAGGGTTCCAGGTTCGAGACTCGATTCCACCGAAGAGCCATCGTGTGAGGGAGTCTCTTGCACATTAAATCTGTCAGGCCAAACGTCCTCCAGCTGGTGTGGCGTGGTGTGGAGAGGAGGCTGCCAGTTCAGGTGTCGTCCTCGTCATCTGACCGTGGTTGGTTCAAAATTACGCGGTCTGTCCCAAAATAGCCCTCGTGTTGCTTTAAAAAAACGGGACGTTAATATAACTAAACTAAACTAAACTAACTCAAAACCTTCTCCTTACTCTTTAATAAACTTATCAACCATATGTGTGGCACAGTATGGTCAAATATGGCTCTTGCGCCAATAACCAAAATACAATCCAATCAACTTATCATGCCAGAGAATACCTTATTTTGCATTGGCGTATAGTAGGCTTCTTGGCGAGAATTTAAGATTTTTACTGAATTTATCGTGTCATCTCTCACTAGTTTTTGAATTTATGGTATTTTTTTTAATATGCCATTAACAGTATTAGATAATCTTTAGGCACGTTTGTCACAACCGACTCGAAGAAAGATTGGACAGAAATCTGCATTAGCAGTCCAAAAAAATCCCACACCATATTTGATATATTTAAATCATTTCGTTTTTGAATTATAGCGTTTCTATGTTCCTGAAAGTAGAGATCGATAGACAATCAATTTGAAGTTAGATCCATCTTAAAATTTGGTAGTTGTTTACTCTATAGATATTAAATTTGTGCATCGAATTTCATATGTTCTGGTCTCCTTATTTCGTAATTATCGTGTTATATTCGAACAGATGGACTTCCTCCTAACGGATTTTAATAAAAATTTGATAGAAATCTACAAACTTCGTGTAAGGACTGCATAACAAATTTCTTCAGTCTACTTCAAAACGTTTTTGAATTATCTTTGTCGCAAATGGACAGACATAATGCCAAAAATGTGTTCCTCGAACTCAGGCGCGTCTAAAACGAGGAAATTCGTCACATTGGAACTCGAAGTTTTGACGGTTATTATACTTATTCTACACCTCATATACGCGAAAAAATATGAAATTTTTAGCTTATTTTATTACAGCTTGATATTGCATAACGATATTATAAAGACCTACCCCAAGTCAAAAGACATGGAATCATGAATGGGGGTCCCGGTGACCTGGTGGTAAGGTCTCGGCTTCGGAACCGGAGTTTCAGGTTCGAGATCTGATTCCACCGAAGAACTGTCATTGTGAGGGAGGGTCTGTTGCGCGCTAAGTCCGTCAGGCCAAACATCCCCCCACTGGTGTGGTGTGGAGAGGGAGGTGCTAGCTCAGGTGCCGTCTTCGTCATCTGACAGCGGCTCAAAAGTACGAGGTCCGTCCCGAAATAGCAATAGAACTATTTTACAATGGGACGCTAATATAACTAAACTAAGGAATCATAAACCATGACATGAATGTATTTAAATGAATGATTTATTTTTAACAGAGCAGAACGGCAGAGGGTTTAAAAGACCACAAAAAGTATTATGCAAAGGATCACGAGGCGACGAAAGATTTGGAGAAGATGATGGAGCATATTAAACCCACAGTACTTATTGGTAAGTAGTTATAACTTATTCTCTAATGTTATAAATCTTCTGTTACTGTTTCAAGAGTTAATTATGTTAAAAATCACATTAGAAACTGTTTCTGTTAATTTATTTCGTATAATATTGAGAAAATGTCAACTTTTTGAGCTTCACAAATTTTATATTTGAGCCTTATTGACTTTAAAAAAATTAGAATCTTAGATTATTTTTAGAGCCTTATTAATATTATTATTAAATTTATCCATAATCTATAATTTTTAGTCTTGAGAATTCATGAAGTGATATTATTCGTAAATTTAGTTTTTTTATTCTTATTGGTATTGCAGATAAATGTATTAATAAATTTATTCATCCTGCCTATACTTTGCTTGGGAAAGCATTAAAAATGCATTTTATTTGCCAAAAGAATCGATGAATTTGTGAATAACTCTACTTCTCGTACAGTCTGCTGCTAAACATTGTTAAATTTCTTCCTAAAGTAGAGATACTTAAACCTTTTGGCTACATTTAACATGTCAGTATGTCACGCATTTATTTGGAAAAGGATGCGCATTACGTTTCAGATAAATCATAAAATCTACTGCTCTTCCTTGCCCATAAAATTAAGCATGCTCTTAGTGCAAAAATGTTTCAGATGAATGAGTACCCAAAAGTTAAATTAGAAGGTCGGAAGGGACAGTAGATCTGCCTTTTTATGATTATCTGAAAAAGAGGTTTGGTTTGGTTTGATTAGACATTGTCTAATCATGCAGATGTAGCTATATAGTGGCCATTTTGTGAAGAATTTTGTTATTTTGAACAAGATTAGACAAGCAAGTGTCCTGCCACTGCCTATAGCTTTTTTTTAAATATGAGATTAAATGGCAAGATTGCACATAAAGAATTGCAGTTAATGCATATTATTTTATAAGAATGTTCAATCAGCCAAGTTTCACCTATCAAAGTTTATATAATAATTTTAGGGCATTTGACATTCAACATTTATCTCTCCATCATACATGGTAAATAGCTGGTCATATTCGATGAAATCAAGCCATGAGTTTAAAATTTGTCAGTCCCGAAGTCAAGAAAAACTAATCAGAATGCCTATTTTAAGTCAAAATATTATGTGAAAACATGGGTGAACTTATGCTATAAGATCTTCTAATTATCTGAAAAAGAGGTTTAGTTTGGTTCGATTAGATTATGTCTAATCATGCAGCTTAGTCATTTTGAGAAGAATTTTGTTACTTTGAACAAGATCAGTCGATAATAAAATGGGTTTAATTAGATGCATATATGATCCCAAAAATAAAATATGTTGACTTTATAAAGAGAGGGAAATAAAAATGAATATTTGCATTAATAAATGTGTATCTGTGCTACCTTTATTCTGAATGTGTACCAATATTTTGTTTAAAGATTAATTAACCTCAAAACTGAGCGATCTGAAATTCCTTATTTTTTAAAATATTCTTGATAGCTCTAAGTATATAAACGTCTTTGTTATAGGTGCATGTTAACTGTTTATTACTTCCGAGATTCAAAATATCGACTCATATCTTTCCAATTATAAAAATTGCTTTAATAGAATGCAATTTCACTGATTTATTAAATGTTATATACCATTGTACGCACAGATGTAGTGTAAAGGAATGAAGTGTTGAGGCAGGAAATGCTGGGAACTCCTTGCTGTAAATATGTTGATAATAATTTCACATTTTAGGTGCTTCTGCACAGCCTGGCGTTTTCACTCCCAAAGTACTTAGTATGATGTTAGATTACTCTCAACAACCTATTGTCTTCGCTCTCAGCAATCCAACGGATAAGGCAGAATGTACTGCAGAACAGGCATACACTCATACAAAAGTAACACAATTTTATTTAATTGTTTTGAGTAAAAATTTATTCGAAAATTATCTGTAATAATTATTTTTAAAAAAACCGACCAAATTACACTATTTTTATTTTGAATAGGGCAAGTGCATCTTCGCAAGTGGTAGTCCTTTTCCAGCATTCACATACGAAGGGAGAACTTTTCATCCAGGACAAGGCAATAATGCTTACATCTTCCCTGGAGTCTCTCTAGCCCTGCTTGCTTGTGGTGCCCGATCAGTCGGAGACAAAGTCTTCCTGGTTGCAGCAAAAGTAAGTGTCCTGCCACTGCCTGTAGCTTTTAAAAACATATTATTAAATGACAGGATTGCACATAAAGAATTGCAGTTAAAAATTATTTTATAATGTTCAACCTCCTATTGAATTATGTACGACACATAAAGAATTGCAGTTAAAATTGTTCAATCTCTTATTGAATTATGTACTGCTATCACTGTCACCAAGGCAGAACCTGCTTCATCAACAAATATAACAGACCTCCACTCCGTCCTCCAACTGTCTCACTCCGACATAACTGTCTCAACAGTAATGGTTTGGCGCCAGGCTTGCAACTATCCTTGAAGTAACTGATTTCTAACAGTTCGTTGTATCACTGTGATACCAACTGCAGCTCAAATTTCTGCCGGACACGCAGTAGAATATGCCACAACCGCACGTCGAATACAGCGGTCTTCTCCCTCAGTAGTGTCGCGTGACCGCCCAGAACTCGGTCTTCTTGAGGCCGTACCATCCTTTAACCACTGCTCCCAACAATCCTGCACAGTGGATACATTCCAGCCAAGTGTTCTGAAATATTGCAGAAAGAAAATCTACGTTCTCGTCGCGCAATTATATGACCTCGTTCAAACTTGGCGAGCGGTTGATAATGCTTCTTCGTCTTCTTAAAGGCATTTTTGGCTAACATCAATTAAATACGTTACATTTCAAATAAGCCCACTAACTTTTATAGCACGCATTTAAAGAGAACCCGATTTGCATGTTCTGAGTGGTGCCACTAGCGCTACACTTGTGTTAAATTTGAATCCATGTAATCTTTCAGATGTATAAACACGCCTACCAAAATTTTGTTTATCTAGCACAAGTCTTTCTTGGTGTTGGGATTTTTTCCCCCCGTTAGTGTATATATAGCAAAAATGATGTTCTCAGTGTCTTCTGAGAATAAATATGAATTTTTAAAAGTAATGTTTCAAAAAATGTCTTAATTTTATCCAAAATAAAATGTAAACTGAACATTTGGAACTAAAATTTTTAAGATGGAGAATATAAATTAGAAGTCAGACTTGTATTTTCATTTCCTTTATGATTTTCATAATAAAAAATATCTTTTTAATACATAGCAAATAATATTTAAGAGTATAATTTAAATAAATTAGTAACTTTACCTTTATCTAGTTTTAAATTTCTTCGTAGCTAATGAAATCCTAGTATTTTTTTTAAAAGGGTCTGACCATTATGCCATAAACTTTGCAGGCCCTTGCCGAACAAGTGACCAAAGAGGACATGGATGAAGGACGAGTCTATCCTCCACTGCCCACCATTCGGAAAGTGTCCCTCAGGATTGCAGCCAAAGTGGCCCGATTCTTGTACCAAGAAGGTCTTGCCACTAACAAGCCTGAGCCTCCCGATCTGGAGACATTCCTGACCACTAAGCAATACAATTACGATTATGAAGCTTAAGACTATGTTTGAATGTGCAAGGTGTTGTGAATGTATGAAAATTCATATAAATGTATGTTTATTAAAAATCGATGTATTCTATTAAGATAAATAAATAATGTATGTTTATCGGAGCTCTCCTTTCGAATGCAATTTACAACAATTTTCAATTACTGAATCTCAGTAGTGCAGTGGAGATATTTGTTAAAAATTACTTTTAGGTCTTTTACCTTAATATTAAAGTTTTATTCCAATGTCAATTCTTGAATAAAATGAAATTCACTTTCAGTTTTTTGATTTTTATTAAACAATGTATAAATTTCACTTAATTACAAAACACTTTTACATAGTTATCACATTATGCATAACATGGATATGTTTCTTTTAAATAAGTAAATAGTCAATAAATAATTCTTTGGCAACATATCAATATAAATATATTTAATCTATATAGAAGCTCTAAGAGATTAAAAATATATATATTCACAACCATTTAACAAATAATAGCAATACATATATAAATCCTGGTTATAATTTCAAAAAATAAAAATATTTTCAACATATTAAAATAAAATTACTATAAACCTAGTCACTTTTTTTTTGCTTCGTAATCAAAATATAATAATTTTTACTTAAACTTATAAAGAATTATTCAATAGAATAATAAGAATTTTAAAACAAAAGGTGAAGTATTCATGATAAATCCTAGCAAAAATAGCTAAGGATGTGAATAATTTTGCATTCAAAACCCAAGAATTAGTGAAAATAAGTCATGGCACTATGTTTCAGACATACTATAATGCTTATAGATTTTCAATATCTAAAATAATTTGTTTTACTTTCAAAATATTAGAGTGATGAATTTGCTAAGGTAAATAAAACGCTATTTTCACACCACATTATTCCTGTGAAAACAATTTCTCTTTAAGGCACATAAGTGACATTTGACTGAAAACTTACATACAGTCATACTATCATAAAATTAAAAATAACCATTTGTCTAATCTGGCTTCATCATAACACAGGAAAGTTTTTTTAATTTGTACATGTATCTTTTAATGACATGATATTCAAATTATTAGAAATATCTGGTATTTTGGTGGCTTCATTACTGAAGAAAGACACATTCATGGTCTCCAATACCATTAAGAAACCATTGTCTGAAAATTTTCCAGGAATGTTTCCGACTTCCAACCACACAAATGGAGCAATAGCATTTGTATGAAGAGTAATATTGAAAGTGAAGTCTGAAACTTCAGTTCTAAAAGGCCCTTTAATGCCAGCCTAAAAATGAAAAATGATCAAATTATATATTTGATAGTTCTTTTTCCAAATAAAATATCAAGTTATTTTTTTAAAAGTTTATGTAAAATATTCAATAATAAATGTTTGAAATTTTTTATTAATCTTTAAATTACTTACAGTAATATTGGGCTTTTTCAACCCTACTGCAGAATGGAATTCAGAAAGAAACAGCACATTTCTTGATTCCAGATTTGATTCTTCTGGTGACTGAACAATAAAATACAGAAAACACGAATTTTCATTTGGACAGCCACTTCTTTCTAACAAAGTAGCGATACTTTTTTGAAAGACAACTTTTGAACATCTGGGTGGCTAGAATAATAATGTATAGATCAGTTTAAAAAGTAGAGGTATATATAAAAAATATAGTTTGATTTCATGCATTATTTAGTATTTCCTAATTTTTATAATGCTTGTTACAAGTCAGCATTAATTTTTAAAAGGACAGGAAGAACAAAAAATTGCAATAAAAAAGTTTGTGGACATAAATGGATGTAATTGTGGTAATTATACTATACTACACAATATCAATATATTCTTTAAATATATTTTTGAAG